>ONZH01012431.1:0-121803 GCA_900303285.1 Rhinella marina | reverse complement strand
TCACCCCAAACCATCTCGATTGGGTTCAGGTCTGGTGACTGTGGAGGCCAGGTCATCTGGCGTAGCACCCCATCACTCTCCTTCTTGGTCAAATAGCCCTTACACAGTCTGGAGGTGTGTTTGGGGTCATTGTCCTGTTGATAAATAAATGATGGTCCAACTAAACGCAAACCGGATGGAATAGCATGCCGCTGCAAGATGCTGTGGTAGCCCTGCTGGTTCAGTATGCCTTCAATTTTGAATAAATCCCCAACAATGTCACCAGCAAAGCACCCCCACACCATCACACCTCCTCCTCCATGCTTCACGGTGGGAACCAGGCATCTAGAGTCCATCGTTCACCTTTTCTGCCTCGCACAAAGACACGGTGGTTGGAACCAAAGATCTCAAATTTGGACTCATCAGACCAAAGCACACATTTCCACTGGTCTAATGTCCATTCCTTGTGTTCTTTAGCCCAAACAAGTATCTTCTGCTTGTTGCCTATCCTTAGCAGTGGTTTCCTAGTAGCTATTTTACCATGAAGGCCTGCTGCACACAGTCTCCTCTTAACAGTTGTTGTAGAGATGTGTCTGCTGCTAGAACTCTGTGTGGCATTGACCTGGTCTCTAATCTGAGCTGCTGTTAACCTGCGATTTCTGAGACTGGTGACTCAGATGAACTTATCCTACGCAGCAGAGGTGACTCTTGGTCTTCCTTTCCTGGGGCGGTCCTCATGTGCGCCAGTTTCTTTGTAGCGCCTGATGGTTTTTGTGACTGCACTTGGGGACACTTTCAAAGTTTTCCCAATTTTTCGGACTGACTGACCTTCATTTCTTAAAGTAATGATGGCCACTGGGTTTTCTTTACTTAGCTGCTTTTTTCTTGCCATAATACAAATTCTAACAGTATATTCAGTAGGACTATCAGCTGTGTATCCACCTGACTTCTGCCCAACACAACTCATGGTCCCAACCCCATTTATAAGGCAAGAAATATCACTTATTAAACCTGACAGGGCACACCTGTAAAGTGAAAACCATTTCAGGTGACTACCTCTTGAAGCTCATCAAGAGTGTGCAAAGCAGTAATCAAAGCAAAAGGTGGCTACTTTGAAGAACCTAGAATATAAGACATATTTATAGTTGTTTCACACTTTTTTGTTAAGTATATAACTCCACATGTGTTAATTCATAGTTTTGATGCCTTCATATTCATATATTTGGACATTGATACAAATTTTGTTTTTTTACCTGTTTGCTAAAACATATTCATGTTATAGTCATATAATGGACATTGACATAAAGACTGTTAGCTTTCATTTGAGGGTATCCACATTAAAATTGGATGAAGAGTTTAGGAGTTTCAGATCCTTTATATGTGTACCCTGTTTTTTAAGGGACCAAAAGTAATCGGACAATTGACTCAAAGGCTGTTTCATGGGCTGGTGTGGGCAATTCCTTCATTATTTCATTCTCAATTAAACACATAAAAGACCTGGAATTGATTTGAGGTGTGGTGCTTGCATTTTGAAGATTTTGCTGAGAAGTAAACATGCGGTCAAAGGAGCTTTCCATGCAGGTGAAACAAGCCATCCTTCATCTGCGAAAACAGAAAAAACCCATCAGAGAAATTGCTACACTATTAGGAGTGGCAAAATCTACAGTTTGGTACATCCTGAGAAAGAAAGAAAGCACTGGTGACTTCAATAATGCAAAAACACCTCGACATCCACGGAAGACAACAGTGGTGGATGATCGCAGAATAATTACCATGGTGAAAAGAAACCCCTTTGCAACAGCCAACCAAGTGAACAACACTCTCCAAGATATAGGCTTATCAATATCCAAATCTACCATAAAGAGAAGGGTTCACTGCACGGTGCAAGCCAGTCATAAGCCTCAAGAATAAGAAGACTAGATTGGACTTTTCTGGAAGAACATTCTTTGGACAGATTAAACCATGATCAACCTCTACCAGAATGAGGGAAAGAAAAAAGTATGGCGAAGGCATGGTATAGCTCATGATCCAAATTATACCACATCATCTGTAAAACACGGTGGAGGCAGTGTGATGGCTTGGGCATGAATGGCTGCCAGTGGCACTGGGTCCCTAGTGTTTATTGATGATGTGACACAAGACCGAAGCAGCCAGATGAATTCTGGGGTTTTCAGAGTCATACTGTGTGCTGAAATCCAGCCAAATGCAGCCAAACTGATTGTTCAGCGTTTTATAATACAGATGGGCAATGACCCAAAACATAAAGCCAAAGCAACCCAGGAGTTTACTAAAGCAAAGAAGTGGAATATTCTTGAATGGCCAAGTCAGTCACCGTATCTGAACCCAATAGAGCATTAACTTCAGACAGAAAGGCCCACAAACCTGAAAACTGAAAACCTCTGCAGTAAAGGCCTGGCAGAGCATTAAAAAGGAGGAAACACAGCATCTGGTGATGTCCATGAGTTCAAGACTTCAGGCAGTCTTTGCCAATAAAGGGTTTTCAACCAATTAACATTTATTTATAATTATTGAATTTGTCCAATTACTTTTGAGCCCCTGAAATGAAGGGATTGAGTTTAAAAAATTCTTTAGTTCCTTACATTTTTATGCAATCATTTTGTTCAACCCACTGAATTAAAGGTGAATGTCTGAACTTCAACTGCATCTGAATTGTTTTATTCAAAATCCATTGTGGTAATGTACAGAACAAAAATTAGAAAAATGTTGTCTCTGTCCAAATATATATGCACCTAACTGTATATTGTGTCTGTGAATAAACAGTAATAGATTTTAACAAGAAAACCACACTATTCCCGATATATTATTATTATATCATTACATATTATTTATTATAGCATAGTCTTCTAAAATGGTTTTAAATAAGAGAGAAAAAAATAACAGAAAGATAATTTACATCTATCCTGGTACTTGAACATGTGATCTCTGCATGCATAGTAAACCACTATACCATCAAGCTATAGCATTACCACATAGATATATCAGTTTTCTATGCTTATAAGCTATCACATATTACTGATGTCTTTCTAATCATACATTGTGCCTGTGAATAAAGCAGTAATATGTCGATTAGCTTTCTGAGCATATCTCAGTGTGGTGAAGCTACAGTACATAGTGTATATGGTATGTAGATGCTAGGACACAGCTCTTGGACACAGCTCTGGCCTCAGCCTGATGTCTAGCCCTGTCAATCAAGGAGAGAGCGGAGTGTACAGAGTACAGGGAATGCTACAAAGCAGTGCTCAAACTATTCAGCCCTAACTCATGGTGCTCAAGTTGCTCATTTGCATATTGATAAAAACACAGAAATCTCTACAGCTATTTATTATACAGAGAAAAGAAAGGTATCGTTTTAATCCGCATGATGAGCCCTACCAGGCAGTATGTCTGGTTTAATAGGGTTGATTCTGGTGACAGAGCCTCTTGAAAAAATGAACAGCCCATCCCCTACAGAAGAATATCAAACCTTCAGGCATGCCTATCATTCACAAAAAATACCTAAACTATCTAAAGCTCATACTGTATAGAGTGGTGCTTGAAAGTTTGTGAGCCCTTCAAAATTCTATATATTTCTGCATAAATTTGACTTAAAACTACATCAGATTTTCACACAAGTCTTAAAAGTAGATAAAGATAACCAAATCAAACAAATGAGTAAAAAATATTAGACATTTATTTACTGAGGAAAATGATCCAATGTCATGTCTGGCAAAAGTATATGAACCATTAGGATTAGCCGATTATTTGAAGATGAAATTAAGTTTCAATTAATGAGATCACAATCAGGTGTGTGTGTGACCTGTTTTATTTAAAGAAACACGTTTGTGGAAGTATCATTGCACAAACAAAGAAGATTTCTGAGGACCTCAGAAGAAGAGTTGTTGATACTCATCAGGATGGAAAGTGTTACAAAACTATCTCTAAAGAGTTTGGAATATGCCAATCCACAGTCCTCCTGATTGTGTGCAAATGGAGGAAATTGAAGACTATTATTACCCTCCCCAGAAATGGGCAATCAACAAAGATCATGGCAAAAGCAAGGCGTGTCATAATCTACGAGGTCACAAGAAAACACAAGGTAGATTTTAAGCAACTAAAAGGTTTTTCATATTAGCAAATGTTAATGTTCATGAATCCACCATCAGACCATCAGGAGGACACTGACCAACAGTGGTGTGCATGGTAGGATTGCAAAGAGAACACTGCTGCCCATCTGCAGTTTGCTAAAGATCAACTGGACAAGCTAGAAGGTTATTGGAACAATGTTTTGTCGACCAAAATATAGCTTTTTGGTTTAAATGACAAGCATTATGTTTGGAGACAGAAGACACTGCATTCCAGCATTAAAACCTCATCCCATCTGTAAAATACGTTGGTGGTAGTATCATTTTTTTGTACCTGTTTAGCTGCATATTGTCGAAAACGTCTTTCCATCATTGATGGAACAATGAATTCTGAATTATACCAGCAAATTCTAAAGGAAAAATTCAGGACATTTGTCCATGAGAAAACTCCCAAGAGAAAGTGGTTCATGCAGCAAGACAATGACCCTAAGTGCACAAGACGTTCTAACATAGACTGGTTAAAAAAGAATAAAGTTAAAGTTTTGGAATGGCCAAGTCAAAGTCCTGACCTTCATCCATTACAAATGTTGTGGAAGGACCTGAAACAAGATGTTCATGGGAGTAAAGTAACCAACATAACAGAGTTGAAGCTGTTTTGTATGAAGGATTTGGTTAAGCTCACCCCCCAGTCGATGTACAGGACTAATGAACAATTAGCAGAAACAGAAACAGCTCTGGTCATGGTTCCAAACTGCCTGCCCAGCACCGGTCAAAGGACAGAGTCTAGGTAGGAGTGATTGTGGGCTTTCAGTAAGTATGTCTCCATTTTGTGACTTTGTCAGCCTCGCAGGGCACTGACAGCTGCTGCTGAAGCTTCTGCTTCTTGTGGTAGCAGAGATGGTGAGACCTGGTTGACTCTATGGTGAGGAGAGAGGGGCCTTTTGGTCAGGCACGTGGGCGTAGGCATCTGCCAAAAGCAGCAGCAAACTGCGTACACAATGTGTCCTGTTAGTAAAGCAATTTGGCTTTTGGCAATGGGAAAATACTCCCCGACTATGCATTCACCAACATAGGTTTAACAATCCAATTTTTGCAGTGAAATGGCTTTGAACTATGCATTTACTAACATTAGTATAAGAATGTAATTTTTGTGATAAAATGTCTTTGAGTTGCACAGTCTGATGCAATAATATATTCACTAACCTGGGTATAACAATGCAGTGTTTTCAGCTAAATGTCTTTGAACTATGCATTCGCTAACATGGGTATAACAATGCGATATTTGCGGTAAAATATCTTTGAACTATGTGTTTCCTAACTTGGATATAATAATGCAATTTTTGCAGTGAAATGTCTTTGAACTCAGTAAGTATGCAGTAAGCTCTATCTAGTTGTAGCTGCAGAAACATTCCTGATACTGCATATCAGCACCAATTAAGCAGCAGTATCATGCAGAGCCACATTAGTATGGATGTCATTGTGAACAGTACTGCTGTGAAGGAACCAAGGCACTTCAGTGAGTGCTGATACACCTAACTTCTGCTAATTAGTTGGGGTCCTGGGAGTGAAATCCCCCAAATCATGCATTGCCTTTCTTAAATTCAAAGAAATGCAATCTAAGGCTTGCTTTCCTCTCCAGGAGATAACACCTTTAAAGTGGTTGTCCCAGTTCAGAGCTGAATCCGGACATATTCCCTACTTCACCCACCCATTTCATGCTCTGATGCTCTCGATTCAACGCAGGGCAAGGGCTTTTCTGCAGATCCGGTGACATGCTGGGTCTTTGATAGGCGGAGACACTGCGCCTAGCAGTGTAAAAATGTAAACAGAAAAAGTCCTTGCCCTGTGATATACAGTGCAAGGCAGCATCAGAGCATGAAATGCTCTGATACTTATCTCAGAAGG
Organism: Rhinella marina; assembly: GCA_900303285.1. Taxonomy (NCBI): domain Eukaryota; kingdom Metazoa; phylum Chordata; class Amphibia; order Anura; family Bufonidae; genus Rhinella; species Rhinella marina. The sequence goes on along the minus strand of ONZH01012431.1, from coordinate 115,837 downwards.
GGCTGCCTGGGTGAAGACGGGAACATGTCTGGGTTCAGCTCTGAACCCAGACAACCCCTTTTATAAGGAATTTCCTATGAATTCTTCAGTGGAGTAAGTCGAAATAGGTGATTTATAAAATTTTGATTTTCCATTCGATGTAAAACTTGGAATATTTCATGGAATGAAAGAATTTGTATGCATTTTCTTGGAGGTCCCTCATCTACTTGCCAAGTGGACAGTGGCTAAAAGGAGTATTTCATCCTTTGGAGGACCCAGCATGTTCATGCATCATAAGAAGACCTAATGGCTTTCAAGGAGAACTGTGTTAATTTCTCCTGTGGGGGCATTGCAGAGGAATAGAACACTTCCAAGAATCTACAACACATTATAGCTGATCACTGGAGGTCTGAGCAGAAGAACATCCTGCTTATCATCAAAAGACCCTTCTAACAAAAGGATGTCCAAACACATTTCAACTATTTTTTTTTAACTTTAGTCTATAAATATGTTTAATACACTATTATACCAACATGTTTTACTAAACGTTTTCTGTGGTTTGGGCTGCCTTACCAAATGCCACCTAATTAAATGTTTTACTATTTCTTACGAAAGGTTATTATATATCAAATATTGATCAAACTTATAAAAGTACAAGGACGCCTGATAGAAATGATTTATTAGTTACTGAAAATAGAAGGGAAAGAGACAGGAGAATAAAATGAGATTTATTACCCCTTTTTTGTAATCAGTTATAGGTCATGAGTGAAGGATTTGGGTAACACTAAGATTCCTTTAAAGTAATCTATATTTAAAACAAGTGTCATTAATGATTAATAAAAAAGGTGAGAATGAGAGATTCATCAAAGCATCTGTTATAGAGAGACGTTCTCCAGCTGCTGCGTGACAAAGCATAATGATTATGGAAGGGAAATGTGTCTGAAGGAGCAGAAGATTCTGTACTGTATATACTAGGGGCTAATGGATAATACAATGAAAACTGCCCACATACATTTAGGGTCCATTCACACGACCCTAAGTGTTTTGCGGCCCACAAATTGCGGATCTACAAAGCACGGGTACCGCCCAGCCCTATGATAGAATAGTCTATTTTTGTCGGAATTGTGGAATAGAAAAGCAGGGCCGCAGAATGGAACTACGGATGAAATGAATGGGTCCGCACCAATTCCGAGAAATACGGCTGTCTGAATGAGCCCTAAAGAGAAGCTGTCCACTCTCCTGACAAATCTGTTTTAGTAAACTGTATTCTGTATGAAATAACAACTCTGGATCATCTAATTTTAGAACTCAGTATCGTACTGTTCCTATTTTATTCTTCCAAGAAATGTATGAATAACACAATGAATAAGACAACTGTGAGTTACCATTTCGCTTGTCAATGGTGTTGCATTGTCATCACTGATTGGAGAGTGTCAGAGTGTACAGGGACTTCCCCCCTCCAGCTAGTAACATAGTAACATGGTTTATAAGGCTGAAAAAAGACATCTGTCCATCCAGTTCGGCCTGTTATCCTGCAGGTTGATCCAGAGGAAGGCAAAAAAACCCTGTGAGGTAGAAGCCAATTTTCCTCACTTTAGGGGAAAAAATTCCGACTCCAATCAGGCAATCAGAATTACTCCCTGGATCAACGCCCCATCTCTAGTAACTATAACCTGTAATATTATTACCCTCCAGAAATACATCCAGGCCTCTCTTGAACTCTTTTAGTGAACTTACCATCACCACCTCCTCAGGCAGAGAGTTCCATAGTCTCACTGCTCTTACCGTAAAGAATACTCTTCTATGTTTGTGTACAAACCTTCTTTCCTCCAGAAGCAGAGGATGTCCCCTCATCACAGTCACAGTCCTGGTAACATCCAGTTGTCAATTTATTCATACATTTCTAGGACGAATAACAATAGAGGAATAGTACACCACAGAGTTCTAAGGAAAGATGGTTTACAATTTCTGTATTATTGGGAAAACATAAACCCCTTAACGCAGAATGACGTACATGTACATCACTCTAAGCACTGTGGGACTATATCTGACAGCTAAGGATGTGATCATAGCTGTCCAGCCACTTAAGTCAGGTCAGTAGTGACCACATCTAAGGGACTAACAGGTGGCCTGTCAGTGCAAACCTGACAGTTACAATACACAGCGATACTGAAGTCATAAGATGTACAAGTCCTCTAGTGGGACTAAATATTTAAAAGAAAACATACATTTTGTAAACAAAAGGGAAAAAACACAAATAAGCACCTTCCCCATAAAAATATTGTCAAAAAATAAAAAAAGGATACTTAATGCGTGGTCCAATATATAACAAATTTTAGGAGAAGGTCTGGCACTACTGACCTTGTTGAAAGCTCAACATTCATGTACTCTGACTTGGTCTCTCACCCAGTTAAGCCAGTACTCTTTGATCTGCGCTGATTAGGGGCAATCACCCTGAAACAGGTGTCTGCAGATGAGGTGCTGGCTTATTTAATATTCGAGTCATGTCTCAAGGCCTTTTTAAAGAGCTGAACATTGACTTACAGGATAGCTGCCTTACATCTAGTGGGATCAGAGGCGGAGCTTATTAAGAGCTCATTTACATTCCCTTCCTCCCAGAATTCCACAGGAGCATGAATGGCCTATAAGTCTCCTCACGCCGATTAAGGCGCTCTCTCCCCAAGGAGAGATTGTACCCCCCAAAATGTGCCACTGAGACATCACCACTGAGGCCACTAATTCATCAGCATTGGTGATGTACAGATAGACGGCATGTCACTCTTTTGGTTTGGTGCAGTGGTGCAACACTGGAACTGGGAGGCAACAAGGTAAGTGTTTTTTTTTTTATTATTTTCAGCCTAACTCGACAGTTTTTTTTTTAGATCTTGGGCAACCTCATTTAATTGACATCTGTTATGCTCCAAACTATTCAAGGGCATCTGTCAGCAGATTTGTACCTATGAAACTGGAAATCTGAAGGTCAGCCTTGGATTGCTGGTGTGGAGTCAACACCAAATACATGTCAGATTTTTCCAAAATGTATTTCAGTGGTGTGAACATGGCCTAAAAACAACTGATTGCTGCAGAACCGGCACCTGGCTGCAGCTGTTATAACCTAGTAGCCAGAGCCAATTTTTCTTAGCAAATCCACACTCTGTCTCATAGAATGAATTCCTGTCTATGAGATCCATAAAAAGGGATATAGGCAAAAGTTTTCTTTAACCCCTTAGTGACCACCCATACGCCTTTCTATGGTGGTCACTGAGAGGCCTTAGGCTGGGCTGCTGCTTTTTTACAGGAGCAGACTCCCTCTGTATCCTATAGGCAACCCGCAAATGCGATCATGGGGTGCGATGTGTGTAAAGGCTGGCAGGGGTCTGATATAGGCCCTAAGCCAGCCTTGAGTAGTTTTGAGCAGGCTGTGACTCTCTGATCCAGCCTGCTGGTCAATGTTGGTAAAGCACTGATATTAAAATGCAATGCAATATAGGGATAATGCATTGCATTTTAAAAACGATCAAAATGTTGTCTGTTATAGTCTCTTTGTGGGACTATTTAGTGGTAAAAAAAAATGTTACATAAATATCATATAAATTATCCCCTAGGGTGAATGCTGTATAAAAAATATTATAAACAAACTGACAGAATTGCTAACTTATTCTTATTTGCCACAAAAAAAAACTTAATAACAAGCTATGAAAAAGCATAATTTACTCCAAAATGATACCAATAAAACTACAAGTCGTCCCACAAAAATTAAGCCCTCCCATAACTCCATAGAAAGAAAAATAAAAAAAGTTATGGGTCTTGGGAAGTGGCGATGCAAAAAGATTTTCTTCCTTTTAAAAAAAGGGGTTTTATTGCACAAAAGTAGTAAAACATAAAAAAAAACTATATGTAGTTGGTATCGCTGTAATCATACTGATCCAAAGAATAAAGATATTGTGTTATTTATACCGAAAAATGTACGTCGCAAAATTTATAACATAAAAACTCGGTGACAGTATTGCTGTTTTTCCCCATCTCCCTCCCAGAAAGTTAATAAGAGTTAATCAGAAAGTTATGTGTACCCCAAAATAGCGCCATTAAAATCTGCAACTTGTTGTGCAAAAAAAAAAAAGCCCTCACACAGCTATATAGGCGGAAAATAAAAAAGTTATAGCTCTTGAAAAGCGACGATGTAAAAAGGAAGAGAAACGCTTTGCCAGTAAGGCCCAAAACAGGCTGGTCACTAACAGGTTTTATTGTCACATTGTTCGGATCCTTTATTTCAGATCTCCCCAAAGCTATATGTCAGACACAGCCACCTGGCACCAGCAGCGTCCTGTACAGACGTCTACTATGCAGAAACTGTACGACTATATACCACTATGAACATAATGTAGCATCCAGGTGTCCACTCCATCAATGCAGTGTGACACATCACTTTGTATGAGGCTCATTACTTCTGAGTCTTATGCTTTTTCTGGAAATAAAAGCCTTTCTAATGAGATATTTATTGCCTCTTTCACATCTTGAGTGCATGTGTTTCTTTAGGTTGTATTGATCTGATTTTTCTGGATCAAAGATAATTGTGAGGGATCACAACATCAAAGTGTTTATCAGGATATGACTAAGAGGGAGAATTTCAAACCGTGAGGCATTCACTCAAATTTACCAGGGAAAATGTGTGTATTTCCCTGAAATGCTGCTTTGTTTTCTCCACTACTCTTCTGTCATCTCCATTTTTTTTATTCTCAGTGGTACAAAGTCATTTTTTTTGAAGCCTGAAGTGGCAGAAGAGTCACTTGATGGTTGCGGTTTGGGAAAGGAATGGCAATAGCATCTTAATATGAATGTAATTGATAAACTACACGGTGAACGAGTAAACATCAACCACACAAAACCTCTTTCCCACAAGGTCACTGAATTCCCTACCAGGTGACTTCAGCCTGGTGGCCGCTGACATTTCTTCCATCTCACCAGATGTGTTTTCCTTACTTTTTCCATGGTTTACCCATTTTGTGGCTGATACAACAGCTAGAAATATGAATATTTGGGCGTGCCTAGGTAATTGGGGAGCAGGAAATGCGCACAGTAGTACGTTCTACACAGTTCATATGATAAATAGAGCGTAAAATGCAGGCTCACCTTGGGGGGTTGTGCTGATAGGCACCACCTTATTGTAGACTTTCTGATACAAGAAGCTCTGACATTGAGTGTGCTGCCGCAGGGATGGTTCCTTCAGAGTGAGATGTACAATCTCGCAAGGAGATTCTTAGGTTACAGTTAGAATCCCTGCTTCGGCGCACAAAACACCGGCATTAATGGTCTTGAGAGATTCAGAATTCTTCTTTATTTCACTTATTCGCGCATAGAGAGTAAGAACAACGCGTTTCGGGGAATCTCAAGTCCCCTTCATCAGGTTAAAATATTAATGATACATGAGGTGCACACATAGGTTTATAAACCTACATATGTGTCTGTTCATTTGTTAGTAAAATATGATAAAAACACCTGGGAATTTGTAACGGTAATTACCGGTCACGTGATCGTATTGAACAAAATAGGCTTTATTGCTGATCATAAAAACGCAAATATTATTGACCTGGTTTCTTTATCATAATGTGACAGCACCTGCAGGAGGCCCCACAAGGTTAGGACAACCCACAGCTGCCTTTTGGAGTTTTATTTCAGTTTATAAACCTATGTGTGCACCTCATGTATCATTAATATTTTTTACCTGATGAAGGGGACTTGAGATTCCCCGAAAAGCATTGTTCTTACTCTCTATGCGCAAATAATTGAAATAAGGAAGAATTCTGAAACTCTCAAGACCGTCTATGCTGGTATTTTGTGCGCTGAAGCAGGGATGCTAACTCTAACAATAGGAAGAAAGAGTGAGCCCTCTTTCACACATCCATGTCCCTGATGATGTTCATGACAAGATGTCATGTCAGTGGTTAATTTGTGAAGATGTCTGTAAAGATCCATGTTTGGTTTGTGTGTTCGTTTTTTGTTGTGTATCATCTGTGTTCCACAGACACTGATAAACTGAAAATTAATTTCCAGAGCATCTCCTACCAATGATCCGGGAAAACCATGGACCAAACACAAATGGCTTCCATGGTCTTCACAGACCCATAAACTATAATCTGGGATGCATGGACAAAAATAGGGCATGGTTCCACGGGCCACGGTCCATGGAAAACCACCGATGTGTAAATATACACACCAAAGTCAGTGGATACGTGTACTATCGGTGGAGACCTCGGACAGCACGCGTCCACAATTCACTCGTGTGAAAGAGGCCTTATTTAACATTTCCAAATCAGTTCATAGTAATATCTTCTAGCAAATGTGCCTTATTTCCTATCGGCATGACCAGTAGTGGCCACAATATGAAATTAGAATACAAGCATGAAACCAGTATGGCTCTAACAATGACTTCTACATGACCGCTTTCTACAAACAGTGTCACCGCTAAACCGATTGTGTTTTATAAAGTGAGTACTAGTGAGCCCTTCTATTATGGAAGCACTCACTAGTATGCTGTAGGTGTTGGGAACTGTGACTGTACAGTAGTACTGGTAGTGCTGGCTGTACTCACTGCTCCCTGGTCTTCTCCGGGCCCACGCTGCACTGTCCTGACTGCATACCAGTCTCACAGCAGTAATGTCTACAGCTTTTGATGGCAGCATTCTTACTGACTTGGTTTGCTTGGCTTTTACCAGGAGCTGTTATACGGGGTGCAGAAATAGCATTTGTTACCGGGCCCAGGAGCCTGAAGGGGCCCAAAGACCCTAGTGTTGCATATGAAGACACCAGTATTATAGAAAGTGCATGCCGGTCAAGTTATATCTCTGGCTGGAGGAAAGGGTTAGGTCAAGAATTTGCCCTGGGGGGGGGCCTGTGGGGGGTTTGGGTTCAATTTTTGCCTCCTGGCTTTGTGTTTCCCTGCCCCGACCACAAAGCACTGAGGGAAGCGGGGCCCAAGCTGAATTCTTGCACCAGGGCCCATGAGTCCTTAGCTACGCCCATGGCTGTTACAGATTCTGGAATTTCTTTTCTTTTCGCTTTCTCCAGGAGTAATCCAATGTAAAGATTCTCTCATGGTAGATTATGCAGAGATCATTAGTCTCTGTAGCTTGAGGCCTAGTACTGAGGAGTGAGGTGAAACACAACTCTGTAAACTCTAGACTCTCTTCAACTAGACTGAGCTAGAGGTGGAGTTAACAGGCCACACGTCACCTTCCCTAGGGGCTGTGCCGAGTTGGTTGACTCCATCACACCCATACATTATCATACTGGGGATACAATGCATAAAAATAACATAACATACACGTAAATGAACAGAAGAATTTGCGAGTACCCCCTGCTCTTGGATACTGCACATATAGAAACATGGTAAGGTCTCATTACCAGCGTGCTGCCATGTAGTACAGATCATGTATCAGTTCTCTACATATACGGCTGTCAGCTTGATTGGAGCACATCACCTCCAAGGTGTTGTATTAACCTTTTTTTCCCTTTCATCGATGTACCCAATATGTCATCACAACTGACAAAGCTTCATTGCTCCCAATAAACCCTTCACAGTTTTGTAATCCTCATCCATTTATCCTCTAAATCCATTGAGATCTTTCCCAGGATTCTTCAAAGAAAATAAAGGATTAGAGGCCTCTATGGGCTCCTGATGAGGCTGATCAAGCTTTCGGCTCTTCTGCCGCTCATCTTCGAGCCCATTCTAGCGTGGATTAGTATGAAGCATACAATGAAAAGGATTGTTAGGCTATTTCATCAGGTAGTCAGGTGTTGTGTATAGCAGACAGTAGTCGAGGTTAACTCCTTATAGTGAGGGTAGCTCTGTCTTACCTTGCATGCATATGTTATGTTCTTTAGGGCAAATTATTATGCAAATGATATATATCTCTGATTTTCCTAAATGGACGGTGCAAATGACAGTATAATAAGTCATCACCCGTTAGAGTATACATCGAATTTTATTGAACAAACCTTCCAATGATAACAATATATTCTTCAAAAATTAAAAAAACTCAAAATGCACTGTTTCAAATTATTATGCACAGTAGAATTTCTAAACATTTTATATGTTTTTAAGAACTGAGAATACTCATTTGTGAAATTTGCAGCATTAGGAGGTCACATTCACTGAAATAAAAAGCTATTTAAATCTAAAACATCCTAACAGGCCAAGTTACATGTTAACATAGGAACCCTTCTTTGATATCACCTTCACAATTCTTGCATCCATTGAACTTGTGAGTTTTTGGAGAGTTTCTGCTTGAATTTTTTTGCATGATGTCAGAATAGCCTCCCAGAGGTGTTGTTTTGATGTGAACTGCCCCCCACCCTCATAGATCTTTTGCTTGATGGTTCTCCAAAGGTTATCAATAGGGTTGAGGTCAGGGGAAGATGGTGGCCACACCATGAGTTTATCTCCTTTTATGCCCATAGCAGCCAATGACACAGAGGTATTCTTTGCAGCATGAGATTGTGCATTGTCATGCATGAAGATGATTTTGCTCCTGAAGGCATGTTTCTGCTTTTTGTACCATGGAAGAAAGTTGTCTGTCAGAAACTCTATATACTTTGCAGAGGTCATTTTCACACCTTCAGGAACCCTAAAGGGGCCTACCAGCTCTCTCCCCATGATTCTGGCCCAAAACATGACTCCTCCACCTCCTTGCTGACGTCGCAGCCTTGTTGGGACATGGTGGCCATCCACCAACCATCCACTACTCCATCCATCTGGACCATCCAGGGTTGCACGACACTCATCAGTAAACAAGACAGTTTGAAAATTAGTCTTCATGTATGTCTGGGCCCACTGCAACCATTTCTGCTTGTGAGCATCGGTTAGGGGTGGCTGAATAGTAGGTTTATGCACCACAGCGAGCCTTTGAAGGATCCTATACCTTGAGGTTCGAGGGACTCCAGAGGCACCAGCAGCTTCAAATATCTGGTTGCTGGTTTGTAATGGCTTTTTAGCAGCTGCTCTCTTAATCCGATGAACTTGCCTGGCAGAAACCTTCCTCATTCTGCCTTTATCAGCACAAACACGTCTGTGCTCTGAATCAGCCACAAATCTCTTCACAGTACGATAATCACGCTTAAGTTTTCGTGAAATATCTAATGTTTTCATCCCTTGTCCAAGGCATTGCACTATTTGATGCTTTTCGGCAGCAGAGAGATCCTTTTTCTTTCCCATTTTACTTGAAAACAGTGGCCTGCTTAATATTGTGGAACATCCAGTTTTCCTTTAATTGGGCTCACCTGGCAAACTAATTATCACAGGTATCTGAGACTGATTTCAGTAATCCAAAGAGCCCTGAGACACCATCAATGAGTTTAATTGAAAAACAAAAAATGTAATCTTTATGACACTTAAATCCAATTTGCATAATAATTTGGAACATGGTGTATAAGGCATTGGATATTCACCAGCTTACATTTCCCAAATTACTAATTTAAAATAGGAGACAATTATGCAAATATCTTTAGAGCATATTTGTTTATCTATCTATCTATCTATCTATCTATCTATCTATCTATCTATCTATCTATCGTCATCATATCTATCATATAAAAATATATGGGGTAATTTATCAAACTGGTGTAAAGTAGAACTGGCTTAGTTGCCCATAGCAACCAATCAGATTCCACCTTTCATTTTCCAAAGGACTTGTCAATGTTGAAAGGTGGAATCTGATTGGTTGCTATGGGCAACTAAGCCCATTCTACTTCATACCAGCTTGAAAAAATGTCCCAATAGTCTAACAATCTAGACTCTATTGAATAATTGAACCAAATTTTTGACTGGAGTTTCCCGTTTTCACTATAAATTATGTGACCCCTGCTGAGCCTTCTTTGTTACATGAAATCTTCTCTGTAGGATAATGTATAAATGCCTCAGCGGCGGGAGGAGGATGAGGAGGAGTTACCTATTTGTTCTGTTTCTGCCATAGATATTCTAATGTAATAAGGCTCACATGAAATGGGATTGAGCGGGGCAGTAACTGAGTGTTTCCCGCTGTAACTCGCACTGTAGAGCTGTTTATCTGTTTTGCATTTTTATAGTATTCAATTTCTCATTCGAGAGCAGTAATTTGCAATCTCTGACCTTTCAGTTTTGTAGATGCAGGAGTATAAAACCCAGAAAGCGACACTAAGGAAGTGAACAAGCCCAACGCAGACTAAGCTGTTTAGGAGGCAGAGCGAAATATGCAGCTAGAAAGGGATTGATTTTTCTACCTGTCACTTTCTCGACATGCTAATTTCAGAGTGAGATGAAGAGAGCGCGTGGAGCTCATTTGTAAGCAATGAGTGATGCTCAAATGGCTGGATAGATTTAAATATTTTAGGCCGTCTCTGCTTCTGGCTTCTAAAGGAGGCTTGTTATAATGCCAGGCTCGCACTCGCACCGCCGGTTACCACGTATTGTTATGTTTAAGGCATAACTCAGCACGGGGGATATGTCATTCTGATCTGCAAGCTGGAAGCGCTCAAGAATATGAAGTTTCTAGTAGGGTGACTGGCATGATGGGACTGGTAGTTCTACAATGGTTACATTACACTACATAACTATAGACTTTTATATTGTGGAGTTGCATGGAGGGCCAGTCTTAGGGACCTTTTACACGGGCCGATAGAGAGGACAGTGATAGTGAATTGAGAAGTTCATTCCTGATCATTGGCCATTCAATGGCTGGATTTACACGCAGCTATCATCCCCTCTGTATGGCGATGAATGATCGTTACTACTAGTGTTGAGCGAAGCATTCGAAGTGGAATTCATTCAGAAGTTTAGGAACAGTTCTATTCGAAACGAATCAGAATTTTCTTGCGGTTACAGACATAAGAATAGATGATCCAGAATTGTTATTACATGAGGAATGCATGAAGCTATTAACCCCTTGGCGACCAGCGCCGTAATAGTACGGCGCTGCGGCAAGGTGCTAGACGCCCAGCGCCGTACTATTACTGAGCGCTGATCGGGCGGGTGCAGGAGCTGCGCCCGCCCGATCAGAGTCGGGGGTCCGGCTGTGCCCAGGTGCCGGACCCCTGAGGAATGCGCCAGCATCGGTGAAAACACCGATGCCGGCGCATTAACCCTTCATGTGCCGCGGTCAGCGCTGACCGCGGCACATGCGATGCGGGCGGTCGGAAGGGGTTTGCCATCGCGGTCCCCGCGCTGCTGTGACGGGACCCGATGGCTGAGATAGCAGCCGGAATGCCTTCCTTAGGCATCCGGCTGCTATCTACGGAAGCCTGAGATCCAGCCCCCTGGATCTCACAGGCAGTGTGCTGGAAGTGTATTACATTGAGTAATACACTTCCAGCCAATGCCATTACAATACAGAAGTATTGTAATGCATTGTAAGGGGATCAGACCCCCAAAAGTGAATAAAAAGTGTAAAATAAGAAAGTAAAAAAAAGTGAAAAAAATAAAGTTTTACAAAAAAAAAGTTTCAAGTTCTCCAAAAAAAGAAAAACGTCATTTTTACAAAATAATATAAAAAAAAATTGTAAAAAATAGTGAAAAAAAAATAAAATAGACATATTAGGTATCGCCGCGTCCGTATCGACCGGCTCTATAAAATAGCACATGATCCACCCCATCAGGTGCACGCCAAGTAAAAAAAAAAAAAAAAAACTGTGCCAAAACAGACATTTTTTGGTCACCTTCCCTTACAAAAAGTTGTAATAGCAGGTGATCAAAAAAGCGTATGTACCCCAAAATGGTACCAATCAAACCGTCATCTTGCTCCCGCAAAAAATGAGACCCTACCCTAAGACAATCGCCTGAAAAATAAAAAAATATGGCTCTCAGAAAATGGCAACACAAAAAATATTTTATTTTGTTCAAAAAATGTATCTAATGTGTAAAACTTTCCAAAAATAAAAATTATACACATATTGGGTATTTGCCGCGTCCATAACAACCTGCTCTATAAAAATATTGCATGAGGATGGCCCCCCAGGCGAATGCTGTAAAAATAGTTTTTAAAAAACTAAGCCAAAACAGACATTTTTTTTCCCTTTTTGCCTCACAAAAAGTGTAATAGCAGGCGATCAAAAAGGCATATTTGCCCCAAAATGGTACCAATCAAACCGTCATCTCTGTCCTGCAAAAACGATACCCTACCTGAGACAATCGCCTGAAAACTGAAAAAAATATTGCTCTTTGAAAATGGCAACACAAAATAATGATTTTATTCTGTTCAAAAAATAAATCTAATGTGTAAAACTATCCAAAAATTAAAAAGTCAGACATATTGGGTATCGTCGCGTCCGTAACAACCTGCTCTATAAAAATATTACATGAGATGGCCCCCCGGGTGAATGGTGCAAAAAATAAAAAATAAAAACTATGCCAAAACAACCATATTTTTCCCTCTTGCCTCCACAAAAAGTGTAATAGCAGGCCGATCAAAAAGGTGTATTTACCCCAAAATGGTACCATCAAACCGTCATCTTGTCCTGCAAAAACGATACCCTACCTGAGACAATCGCCTGAAAACTTAAAAAAAATATGGCTCTTTGAAAATGGCAACACAAAAAAAAGATTTTATTCTGTTCTAAAATGCATCTAATGTGTAAAACGTTCCAAAAATAAAAAAGTTAGACATATTTGGGTATCGGCGCGTCCGTAACAACCTGCCTCTATAAAAATATTACATGAGATAGCCCCCCAGGTGAATGTTGTAAAAAAATTTTTTAAAAAACCATGCCAAAACAGCTATTTGTTTTCACCTTGACTCACATAAACTTGTAATACCAAGCGATCAAAAAGTCTTATGTACCCCAAAATGGTACCAATCAAACCGTCATCTCGTCCCGCAAAAAATGAAGCCCCCACATAAGACAATAACTCAAAATAAAAATCAATGGCACCCGCAAACCAATCCATCAAAATCTGTTCTGGCAAAATCCATATGGCGCTCCTTCTGTTTTGAGTCCTGCCATGTGCCCCAAACAGCAGTTTACCACCACATATGGGGTGTTGCCGTATTCAGGAGAAAATGGGGAACAAATTATGGGGTGCTTTTCTCCTGTTACCTCTTGTGAAAATGAAAAATTTGCGGCTAAAGCAACATTTTATTGGAAGAAATGAAACTTTTCAATTTCATAGCCAAGTGTTTCAAATTCCATAAAACGCTTAGGGGGCCAAAGTGGCCAGTACCCCCTTAATATATTCTTTGAAGGGTGTAGTTTCTAAAATGGGGTCACTTTTTGAGGGTTTCTACTGTAGGGGTACATCAGGGTCTCTCAATTACAAAATGGTGCCTAAAAACCATTCTAGCAAAATCTGCCTCCAAAATCCCTATGGCGCTCCTTTCCTTCTGACCACTGCCACAAACCCATAGAGACGTTTACCACACATATGGGGTTATTTCTGTAAACTGCAGAAATCAGAGCAATGTATATGAGGTTTAGTTTGCTGTTAAACCTTGGCTGTGTTGCAAGAAAAAAATTATTAACATGAATAATCTACCAAAAAATTGAAATTTTGAAATTTCACCTCCATTTTCCTTTAATTCTTGTGGAACACCTCAAGGGTTAACAAAGTTTGTAACATCAGTTTTTTTATAACTTGAGGGGTGTAGTTTCTAAAATGGGGTCATTTATGGGGGTTTTCATTATGTAAGCCCCTCAAAATCACTTTATATCTGAATTGGTGCTCAAAAAATGGTTTTGGGAAAATTTGGTGAAAATTTGAAAAAATGGCTTCTAAACTTCTAAGCCCTCTAACGTCCTAAAAAGGTAAAATGACAGTTACAAAATGATGCCAACATAAAGTAGACATATGGGGAATGTAAAATAATAACTATTTTTGGAGGTATTACTGTGTATTTTGAAAGTAGAGAAATTGAAATTTGCAAATTTGCAAATTTTTCCAAATTTTTGGTAAATTTGGGATTTTTTCATAAATAAGGGTGAAATATATTGACTCAAATTTATGACTGTCATGAAGTACAATGTGTCACAAGAAAACAATCTCAGAATGTCCTGGATAAGTAAAAGCGTTCCAAAGTTATTACCACATAAAGTGACACATGTCAGATTTGCAAAAAATCGCCTGGGCATGAAGGTGAAAACAGGCCCGGGGTTGAAGGGGTTAAAACAGGTATGTCAGGAGCGGTGACAGGTCCTCTTTAAATCAAAAAGTTGTCAGTGTAAAAGGATTGTTCAGGAGACTAGAAATGGAGAGAGGGCTGTCTGCAGCCTGCAATGTATGTGAACTCATGCTTGCTGCAAAAGACAAAAGGATGAGAATTCTTACGTTAGGTATACTGGTTCATAGTTGCACCATTGGAGGCATTTATCAATGTCTTTACCTAGCAATAATAGCATAAAAAAGTTGCAAATTATGGTGCATGCCATACTTGCGCCATAATTTGTAACTTTTAGAGGTTCTCAACATTTTTTTAAAGTGGCAAGAAAGGGGAGCAGGGCTTAGAGGGAGGGGGTGGGGCTTCACACAGCTCGCCGGATTAACTATAACTTACGCCAGAAACTGATGTAAATTAAATCTGATGTCTGCGCCAGTCTCTAGATCTGGCACTTTGGCTGCCAGAGATACAACTAATTTATTACAAGGTGTCTGCCTCCTAATAAATTAGGCACATCTCACGACTATGGGAATGCTAGTCTTGATTAATGTCCTTCCATTACTTTTTTTAATTTTGTGGTAAAAATCAAGCTTCTCTCATTCCTTGTACTGTTACTGGACATTTGTATACAGAAAGAACTACATTTTCTGCAAAAAAAACATTTATCTGCAGTCTCATTAAAGGATTATCCAGGATTTAAAAAAACGGCTACTTTCTTCCAAAAAAAGCACCACCGTTGTCCATGGGGTTGTGCGCAGTGTTGCAGCTCAGTTATTGCAGCATATCACATATGCTGGAAGCCCAGGAGGAGTGGAGGATGGGAGTGGTAGTGGCAGCCAATCGCAGTGGCTATTCTTACATTAATGCTCCCTAGGGCCAGAATAGTGTTAGGAGGGCACACCCTTTCTGACCTCGGGGCACACCATGATGTTGGGACTCCTGTCTGATGGTAGTTGGGGTGCCCTTGGTCTTATGAGTGTTGAATGGGTGCATGCCAGGGTATATAGGTGTGGTGGCCTGCATATGGTGCAGGAGTCAGTAACCAAGCCAGATGTAAAAAAAATATACATCTCTCTTTACTAAAGTGCAGAATGGGAGTTGTAGTACATCCAATGGTGTCAAAACACAGTTCCAAATAATTCACAGTGCAAATCTTCCAGATAGCAATGTGTGGATTTGAGTAGTTATGGGAATTGTAGTACTCTTTCCTCTCTATCTTAGAAGAGTCTCTCTCTGAAGAATCTATGGTTGGCAAAATTACTCTTGTAATGGCGGCTGCAATTTCCAACTGAGTGACTTATGCAGCGCCCACCCAGGAAACAGAAGGACCAGACTGGAAGGAGAAGAGGAGACTTGAGGAAGGAGCGGCAGCAGCGGTTTTCTCCAGGTATTTGCCCTGCCTCAGGTCACAAAACAGAGAGAGGGCATCCTGCAGGTTGTGAGCATGAGGGCAGCAGATGGTATGCAAGAGGAGACATATGTATTGTCTTGTCTGAAAGAGCGACCTTGACTAGCTGCATGAGTGGGGGTTGCACAAGAGGAGGGGTTGCTAAGAAGTTGGTAGAAGCTTGTACAAAAATTTTCTGTGGGGCCCAGTTCTAGCTATGCCCAGGGACCCCTGACAATATGTCTGTCAAATATAACACCTTTGACAATACTTCTACCTGATATAATGCCCATTGACAATGTTTCTGCCAAATATAGCACCCCCTGACAATATTTCTATCAGATATAGTGCCCAAACCATATTTCTGCCAGACATAGTGCCCCCTGACATTGTTTCTGTAGTGTCCCCTGATAGTATATATAGTGCCTCTTATTGTGTCAGATTTATGTATAGTGCCTCCTATATATAGTATGTCTCTCCAGTGATCTCCTGAAGAGCTGGTACAGAGCATAGGAGTGGTAGTGGCCCTGATGAGATGTGTCACTGTTTACTCCCTCAGGCCATTGCTCCCTGGGGATTAGTGAAGTGGAAAGGGGGTTTGAGGAATTAGGCCAGAAGTAAAAGTATAAAAGTCTTTCGTTAGTGGAAAATATAGCTTCATACAGCAGTAGTGAGTACAAGGTGCAGATTCTGTCACCAGATGATGAAGGATGGTGGCTGCATAAGTGGCAAATAAATGGCACCTGAGATGTGCTTTCTTGCTGATGTCTCTCTCTAGTAATTCTGGATAACAGCAGTATGCTGGCACTTGTGGAGATACATAGGTGTCCACTGTGTAATACTTGCTTGCAGTTAGACTGGCCTGGATCTTGTTTAGGTGATGGGTGTCTGAACAGTATTTCCTTCACCTACAGCAGGGTCTGTTAAGCTGTGTTTGCTGATGACTCTGCTGACTAGAGATGCTGTAGCTTCTAGAAGTCTTGGTTCTATGAGTCTCACTGGAGTAGTGGTCTCACAGGAGAAATGTATAGGATCCCACGAAGGACCTCAAGCATGTGTAACACCCCAGAGTGGTGTTACCATTCCTACACCCTCCTACTATCTCTAATGGGCTAACAGAAATGTCATCTTAGTATTTCTGTCCAGGTCCTCTACATTGTGCAATGCTATGATTGCTATGCAACTGTTATTACATGTAATATGCTTGGTTCACCAGCAGGTGGCAGTGTAAATGGTAGAGCTATATTTAGAGAGAATAGAACTCACCATTCCAAGCCCCCCCCCCCTTTGGGTAGAGGTGGGCCAGTCCTGCTTCCTACCAGTAGGGAGGGGCAGCAAGTTCCAGTTAGTTCTAGTTCTAAGTTAGTCTGGACAGGAGAGAACTAAGGTGTGGCATGCTCACAGCCTGACGTGCCTATGTCAGCCAGAGCAGCCTAAGCTCTGCTGACCATAGAAGCAGATGTCTGGAAGCCATAAGGTCCGGAGGAAATCATTCTTTGGTTGCCATAAGAGAAATCAGCAAGAGGAATAGTTCTTTGGCTGAAGATAAGTTTTACTGAGTGTCAGGAGGGGAATAACAGCCCAAGGCACCCCATCCGAGGATACCAGAAGTGACCTAACACAGAGACCAGACTTAAGCAGAGTTTTGTGCAGCATAAAGAAAAAAAACAGAGTATTTAAGTAAGCCTGTCCGTGCAGCAGAGAGACAAAGCCAAGTTTTCAAGTTTGCATGCCAGTTTATGCCAAAGCCTGCTGGAACCAAGACAAAGCCTGCAAATTGTTTGGATGAAAGTTTAGTTCAATTAAAGCTGCCATTGAATTTCATATCAAGGTCTGGACTCAAGTTATTTCTTCTTCATCCCCGAATTATTCCCCTTTTAATGCTATGGAGCCAAAGCCTGGGGTCCTGCTATATCCCGGTAGGAGCACGGTGACACATATAGGCCACACCACTCGGCATTCCACTAAACCTGGGACGCGATAGGGCCCTGGGGGGCGGCTCGTTGCACATGTCCTTCCTTCCTCCACCTTGTTTGGACTAGCAGTCCTCCTCCTGTCAGGAAGTAGGACCAGCCCACTCCCGCCACGAGGGGAGGAACAAGGTGATTAAGCCTGTTCTTGCCAACCATACCTCTCATGCTGGTGTACTGGGAATAAAAAAAAACATAACATTACCAAAACATAACATGGCAAAACATTTGCAGGTATGAGGCATAGCTTTATGTATAGTACAAAATGTATTATATTCACCAGTCTGTGGTGCCACAGTTCAGCAATACAGGCCTGACCTCTCCTGGCGGTCTACTTCTATCGAACATTGCAGGTGCCTACATAACTGAAAAACACCATTATGGGGGGCAGGGAACCAATTGTTCCCTTGTCTTGCTGGATGCTTATTTGTGTCTCCATCCTGCCAAGGGAAGCATACTTACCTGCTTTCCGACACTTGGTTCCTGCTCCGTGGGTGCATCACTGTCTTCACTGCTCTTTGATCAGTGCATGGAGGGCAATAAAATGGCCTCAAGTGGCATGACACTGTGGTTAAATGCCACGTCCAATTGGGGACATTTCCCCACTGTAGCCAGTCATTGGATACAGCAGCACCAAATTTACATGTGGGGACCGCAGTGCAGTGAAGACGGTGGTAGACCCACTGATAAAACGCCATCTAGGAGCCAGTAATATGCTTCTCTTGACAGGTCTTGCAGGCTGGGGGTGTTGTTTAAAAAAACACTTGGAATTTTGGAACCCCTTTAAGTGAATACAAGTCTTAATCATGTACTCACCAAACACCCCATCTCTCAGCTGAAAAGATTAATTAAATATAAAGTCATCAACGTGAATTGTAAACTGTTGCTTTCACATAAATTCCCTTCTTGGGACACAGTACAAGGTGAATCTGACCCATTTCCTTGTAATTTACTCATTTTTACTATTAATAGTCCTACAGGGAGCACATAAAATCAACTGGATAACATCCACTTGAGCTATTAAGTGAGATTGGAGAAGTGCAAGAAATTAAACAAAGGAAGATTCACCAGAACTTCCAGTAAATCATCCTTATATCTTGGCAAAAAAAGACCTATAATTTACAATTATCCACTCGTAGTCCTGGAAACTAAGCTTATTGAGATTCCTTGTGTAATATAATAAGACACAATAGTACAGTATAGTACAGTTCCCCCAGTATTCACCTTAAGGGGTTGCCCCATAAAAATTTTTCTACATTTTCAAAACAGCACCTGGATCTGAATAGTTTTGAGATTGCATATAATTAAAAATGTAGTATAGCCACTGCGTTATTTAATAAAAAAAAGTCTGTATAGCTCCACCTGCTGTTTGCTTTTTCTTATTTCTCTGTCCACCTGACTGAGGTGGACACACATGCTCAGCTCCATCCTTCAACTGCAACCAGCTGCAGCAAACAGGACATGGCCCCTGAGAAAAGACACGTCCCCTCAACTGTTTTTGGAAATTTTTGGAAGAGCAATTGGTGCAAAGAATGGGAGAATCTCTGGATCCATGTGAAATACAGGGCGGGTTCTACTTTGTTTGAAAGAGTACTACATTATGTCTGATTTTCATTTTTTTAATATCAGCCATAGGATAACCTCTTTAAATCTCAGACAAAACACTTCTGGAGCCTTCATGTTTTACCCAACTTTACATAATTTCCACATATTCCTACAGACTTGGTAACCAAGGCATAGCTGAAATGGGAGAGGGAGCGGCTGATGGGCAGGTGATCTGGGTGCTGGTTTTTAGGCGGAGCTTCAGTAAGACTTTGCCAAGGTATTCTTGCCTGTGGTCAAATTGTTGACCTGTGCTGACGTCCAATATATCTATGGCTGTCTTCATATCACATTTTTTGACCCATGTTTAAAGGGGTTCTCCAAGTTATTGTTTTGTTCTTTGTATGTTTCTAACTAATTGAACATAAAGGCTTTACCATGCACTTACTGCATCTACGGTTGCTGCTTTCTCAGATTTCACTGAGGGTCACATGACCTGTGATGTCAGCTTCTCTCTCTGCTTTGATGATGTTTCGTGCACAAGCCTGAGAGATCAGATATGAGTCTGTACACGAGACGTCACTGTGCAGGCCACGCCCCCTGCACTGCCATCTGCTGCTGCCTGCTCTCTCCCTGGATTCTTTCAGGAAAAACTTTAACCCCTTCAACCAGCACAGACTCAGGGATGAAAGCTTTACTACAGTAGCTGCAGGCAGTGAGGATACAAATGCTGGGCACAGGAGCTGACAGAGTAGAGGAGTTCTGCAGAGCATTGCACAAGAACAGGTAGGGGGAATAAGACAGTTACTCACTTACGAACAAGCTGCAGTCTCTTAGTCTCTCTGCCTGTCTCCAGGAGCCCCTCTTTTCTCCTCTTCCTCCGTCTCCCTTTTCCATAGACTTTTATGTAATCTGATACTTCAGTAAGCAGGCAGCCAGTCTTCACTGAAGACAGACATGCATAGTGCATTACATATTAGCTTCATTAATATAAATGGGGAGCTAAGGTACAGTTCTACACACAATCTGTGGACAGGTAAGATGCACTTTTTGAAAATAAGCAGACATACTGTTTGTTTTCAATCCTGGAAACCCCTATGCCCTATTCCTGACATCTGCTAATCATTTTGGGCCTATAAAAATGTCACCTGCTCAGGAGCTAAGTGGGCACTATAGCCATTAGGTTCCTGCTGTTTTACACAAAAGACACTAGTCTGTGATCGGCCATTATGGCAATCACTAACTCTTAACCCCTCACATGCCATTGTCAATTTTGACCACGGCATCTGAGATATCAATTACAAGTTAGTTTTTGTGGCAGCCTTGGGCCTTCTAAAGTCCTTAGTGGCCTGCCATAGTGAAGTTCTCATAAAGCCCTGTCTGTGGCAGGACTTGATACTGTAGGAATGCTCTGATTCTCCCATAGGCTGCAATGGTAAATCACTGCAGTCTATGGAAGAAGTGATCAGATAATTGCATGTCCAAGTCCCCTACATAGATTAAATAAACCCCCAAAAATATAAAAATGTAAATTATCCCATTTCACCATTTTAAAAAGGAAAATACACAATGAAAAATAAAGGTAATTTCTATTGCCACATGCCAAAATGGTATAAGTATTAAAATATAGAAGTATTAATCCTGTACGGTGAACAGTGTAACAGAAAGAAAATCAAAATGGCCAATTTGCCATTTTTGGTCACTACTCCTTACAAAAAATTGAATAAACAATGACCAAAATGTCATACACATCCCACAATAGTAGCAATAAAAACTGCAGCTTGCCCTCCCCTCAAAAATGTGTTTTTTCCAACTCCACCCCATTTAAACTTTTTTTTTTAACCTTCCCACTGCATCCTATGCAGTTTTAAATGGTACAACTTGTTCCGCAAATAGCAAGCCCTCCCATGGCTATGTGAGCAGAAAAATAGAAAAGTCATGACTCAGAGAAGGCAGGTAAAAGTAAAATATAAAGAAAAAAAGAGAAAATGAAAAAATAGAAAATTGTGTCAGGAAGGGGGTTTAAAGGGAACCTGTCACCATGAAAATACAGCTCAATCTTCAGGCAGCAGGTTATAGAGCAGGAGGACCTGAGCAGAGTGATATATACTGTATTTTTCGCTTTATAAGATGCACCCGATGATAAGACGCACCCCAGATTTTAGAGTAGGAAAATAAAAAAATATTTATCAGACCCCCATAAATTTCAGGACATCACTTCATACCCCCATATCAGCCCTCCATGTAAAACCCCATCAGCCCTCCATGTCATACCCCCATCAGACCTCAGATCAGCCCATCAGCCCCAAAATCAGCCCACTGTGCCCCCATATCAGCCCACTCTGCCCCCATCAGACCTCAGATCAGCCCACTGTGCCCCCATCAGACCACAGGTCGGCCCACTGTGCCCCCATCAGACCTCAGATCAGCCCATTGTGCCCCCATCAGACCACAGATCAGCCCACTGTGCCCCATCAGACCTCAGATCAGCATATCAGCCCACTGTGCACCCATATCAGCCCACTGTGCCCCATCAGACCTCAGATCAGCATATCAGCCCACTGTACCCCCATATTAGCCCACTGTGCCCCCATAAGACCTCAGATCAGCCCATCAGCCCCATAAGGATAAAATAAAAAACTCTCTCACCTCTCCTGTGCCGCGGCTCTGCTCCGGGTCCATTGCTCCTCTGTCTTCTCTTGCCGGCGCTGCACTGTCACCTGACTGCGTGCAGCGTCAGGTCATAGTGCGCACACTACGTCCTGACGCTGTACGCGGTCAGGACAGTGCAGCACCGGCAAGAGAAGATAGAGTTGCAGCGCAGGAGGGTGAGTATGTTTCCCCGTTCCCGGCACCTATTACATACCAATGAGCACTTCCATAATGGAAGCACTCACTAGTATTCGCTTTATAAGACGCACAGCAATTTTCCCCCTACTTTTAGGGGGAAAAAAGTGCGTCTTATAAACCGAAAAATACTGTAGTTCTGGGGAAGAAGATTCAGCAAAACTTGTAATTTATTCATTAAAACCTCTACTCTTTCTGAGCCCAGGGACCAGATGGGTGGTCTTATCAGTGATTGCCAGCCTTCCCTGTATAAATGTGTATATTTAGATAGCTGTCAATCCATGATAAGACCACCCATGTGGATCCTGGGGTTAGAAAGAGCAGAGCTTTTCACAAATTAATTGCAACTTTTGCTGTATCTTTTCCCATAAAACTATATATCAATCTGCTCAGCTCTTCCTGCTCTATAACATTCTGCCTGCAGATTGCACTGCATTTTCATGGTGGAGAGTCCCTTTAAGTTGAATTTAGTTTAAAAAAAAAAAATCACTTTTATCTCAGCACAAGTATTCTAAGGGGTTATGCCATAATTCATAAAAAAAAAAAAATTAGACCTCATATAGTACATGACAATCGCTTTTTAACAAAGCTAGAACTAGCCCTGTACCTCACATGGATCCAGAGATCTCCTCATTCATTGCTCCAGTTGTCAAGCTGGCAGCTTAAGGGGCATGTCTTTCTCAGGGGGTGTGTCCTTTCTACTGCAGCTAGTGACAGCTAAAGGATGGATGGAACTGAGCATGTGCTTCCATCTCAGTGAACAGGACTGAGAAATTAGAAAAAGAGCAAACAGCAGGTGGCGCCATACAGATATATTTCAATGAATAACTCAGTGGCTATACTTAATCTTTAATTACAGGCAATCACTAAAGTATTCGGATCCAGGGGCTGGTTTGAAAAATGTAGACTATTTTTTCTTTTTTTTTTAACGTTCTCACCTTGGCAAGCTACAGAGCTGAAATCATGAAATATATGGCAAAGCCGATGGACTCCTCTTCGTCTCCTGAGAAAGAAGAATAGGTACATTCACTCAATTAATTGGGAAGAAATAATTACACAGATGCGCCTACAGAAGAGATTTAACAGTATCAATCACACTGACGAAACCATTCTCGTCGGAGCCAGATAAATCATCAACCTCCTTTTTATTGTTTTAATCTGTACCTTATCGACATTTCGTTAGCCAACGAGGAATTAACTAAATTGGAGAGGATATAAAAAGTGACATCCAATCTATGAAACAAATGCCTGACTTCTGACTGTCACTCACTTCGATATTTATGGGATCAGATTGCTTTTAGTTACTGTACATTGTAAAAGCGTAATACAGAGGACAAAGAACCATTACAAGCACATGGGCTGTAGCGCGGTCATTTTATAACTTGCAGGAGAAATAGAATTTGCTGCCATAAAACTTAAGCTGAAAAGACACTTATGCTGCGGTTTTATGGGGAAATTTAGCTGACAGTTTGTCTGAGAGATGACACAATATAGACTCTCAGTGATGTCACCTATGTCAGATATGTTACATTTTTAAGGGTATGGCCACATGGAGCGGCTGTGATACTGTCGGGTTGCGGCTGTGCTACGGTCAAGAACCATGCAGCCTATTAGCCTTTCATTTAATTAATGAAGACTGCACTGAATTGTCAGTTTTCATTGTTAATGGCCATACAGCACCTTCAATACCGCGGGCATGACCATTAAAGAGGTTGTCTCACTTTAGCAGATTGCATTTATCATGTAGATAAAGTTAATACAAGGCACTTACTAATGTATTGTGATTGTCCATATTGCCTCCTTTGCTGGCTGAATTCACTTTTCCATTGCATAATACACTGCTCGTTTCCATGGTTACGACCACCCTGCAATCCAGCAGTGGTGGCCGTGCTTGTACATTACTTAAAATATCCATCCACTTAGCAGGCTTGTTTTCATAATAAATGTTTTTTTTATTGTTTATTTATTTTTATATGTAAAATTGGAAAAGGAAGATGATTTGAATTTTTAATATTTTTGTTTTTTAAGCATTTTTTTTAAAACTATTTCTTTACTTTTAACATATTGTTCCCCCCCCTAGAATTTGGCATCTGTTGATCCCTTCTCCCATAGACCATAATAGAGAACTATTATGGACTATGGGATTCTGACTCTCTGTTGTGCACAGCTTTATAGGCAGTTTAAAAAATCACAGCAATGGTGCACTACAATGGTGAATGCAATTGAAAATATATGGCTAAACCCTCTTACTGATATTAAAATTAGACTTTCGCCAATATATTCTTATATCAAGAACATACCGGCCCGAGCACCGCGTCAAGGTATCTCAAAGTGGCTTGGGACCTACCCTTTGCCGTATGGGCAATTACAGTTAGGGGCATAAAGTCCAGGCAGGCAGTTTGCCATGACAGGTCTGGGAAAGTTCAAAAGGCCCCAGGCTGTCATGGAAACCAATCAGAGCTCCATCCCTCTGCCTAACACCACAGATGTTGCAATCACTATTGACTGTGACATCTGAGGGTTAAATGACTTCATTGCCAATCCTGATCATTGCGGCCGGGTACCTGCTGTATTATACACCCGTCATCCGCCATGTATGCAGTGGCCACAGCGCAGCAGCTCGCTCCATATAATCCCTTACACAATATCACGTACATGTACATAATGCATGAAAGGGTTAATATTTCTACTAGAAGTGAAATGTGTTACCAGTTGGGGGGGTGTCCCTGCACAATCTAATACTGGCAGCACTGATCGGATAAGGTCAAATTGTGCAGGACACACCCCCTAACTGGTTATACCCAGATGGTCCTTCACTGCAAACTGCTAGCAATTCATTTATAAATTGTAGTAGGAATAATTATGGAATGGCACAACATAAGAATCATAAGAATAGGTGCTCCAGAATAGTTATTACATGGGGAGTGCAAGTAGTTGCTAAAACAAAAATGTCAGTAGAGGGGACAGGTCCTCTTTAGGTCCCCGCCACACTGATTACAGTCCAGTGTGATAACATGTCAGTGAGCAGTCAGTTATGCCCCAGTGCAGTGATATAGGGACCATACTGACACTTTCCCTGGCCCCCTATACACAGAGAGCTCACCGAGTCTATTGTGTATTTTTATCCCAAGAAGTCCCCATTTAACATATGACACAAAATGTCACTTTTTTTCTCCCAGGCGCGATGGACTGCCAGGATCAATACTCCTGTCAGGGCACTTTAACATTTCTTGCGTTAATTTTTCCTAGTTTTAAACGTAACACTGTTATCTTTCCATTACCCTTTATTTGATTTGCACGGACAAATGTGATCCTTTATCACCTTCTATATCTACCCAGCCTTTTATTACAGTTAATGTAATATCTACTTTCACACTTGTGCCGTAATATATTGACTTCTTGTAACAACAATGAGAACAGCTTCATTCTAGTTCTGCTGAAGATTTTTCATACAGTTTTACTATGGAATAAAAGTCACTTGTATCAATATCACCTGCTTTACAATACATAGCATGGTCTCCTTACCACATACATATAGGAAGGGAAATTATACTAGGAGAGCTTCAGATTTTGTAATGACAATCCCAGAACCTGAGAATGAGTAGAAATCTAAATATTTTTAACTGAGTATATGGTACAATGAGAATATAGAATTGTAAAATCTATCTATCTATCTATCTATTAGAGATGAGCGAATCGATTCGTCGATTCCTTGATTTGTATCGAATCTTGGGAATTTTTAGCTGCGAAGCGAATCCGAATATTAGGTGGTTCGCTTCGGTTTTGTATGCATTCGCTACGTAGTTTGTCCTATAAATTATATGCTATTGCTACGTATAAGTTACTCTATACGCTGTTGCGTACGAATTCAATTCATTAGCGATGCAGACTCCTCCCCGGTAGCTCCGCCCCCTTCTCCAGTGAGCGAGGAAGACGAGGCAACTCAGGCAATTAAGATGGCGACACAGCGAGGCCCTGACTGGGGAGGCATGGTGTGGGGCACCGACCCCTATGAGGAGAAGGAACCGGAGGAGATCTATGTCTCTCAATATGTCCGGCAGCCTAAGAAGTCGGTTCAGGTGCCCGCTGAGGTGTTCACTCCGCTGGCTGACACGGCGGAGGTGGCAGGAGTTCCCGCTCCGCCGCGGAAGGACTACTCCCTTCGGCAAAATTCAATGGTCCCCGGAACACCCTGACCCTCTGGGAATACAAAAAGTTGGTAGAGGAGTGGGTTGTGCAGGTTTTGGAGCACCCAAGGTCCGGTGACCCTAAGCTGAAGCGCCGAAGGGGTACCGTTATTTGGTTCAGTGTGGAACGGGGAGTAGGTTTTATCGGCGATGAGGAGACAGCGGAAGAATTATACGTAAACCGCTGTTCTGTAAAGCGGCCTAATCTTCCGCCCGTCCTCCACAATCTCCACGCAGTGGATTACGTAGAGTATACCCCTATGAAGAGCCTCCAAGGCCCATTTGCTACTGGGGTGAAACTCCTTAAGCGACCAGCTACTCCTGCAGCACCCCTGGAAGACTGGAGTGAGAAGGCCCAGGCTGCAGAAGAGGCTCGGTGTTCCCATGAGACCAATGATGGGACTCTGCAATCTGAGGAGAAATCACAAGCTCAGCTGGAACCCCTGATACCAGATTTGCCACCGCCGCCGATCCTTCATGTGGGACAGATGACCACCAACAGTTTTGTGTACCAGCCATCGGTGGTACAATACTAACTGCCATGGCAGGTGCAGGCCGCACAGTCCGCCGCTCGCGGAAGACCGTTACCAGAGCCCTTACAGCCGGAGATTCTGTCACCTTGTATGCCGGCGGGAGATCTGGCCACTATAAGGTAAAGGGCAAGGCCCAAGTTGCCACGGCCCTTGCCAGTGTGACAGCCCGGTCACTACCAAGACCATCCCTGAGAGGTCGGTGGGGGTCTGCTGCCGCAGCCAGTGTCGCTTTCATGAGGCAGGAGCGCCCTCTCATGTCTTTTAGCTCCAGCAGCAGTGAAGAGGACCTGCTGGCCCTTAAGTAAGGAATCGGATCCTGCAGCTTTTATGGGAGCCACAACTTGGACTTAACCTGAAGGGTGAGCACTAGTTGGCGGGTGTTTTTATTTTTGTTTCCCTGTGTTTGTCCTCACCCAGATGGACAAGGATTGTCAGGACTCCCCCCATCAAAAAAAAAGTTTTAACCAAGTTGCGCAGTTGTGCACCTCATCCCTTTTTTCCCTCTCTTCAGGTTATTGGGGAGCCCCTTGAAAGAGGGTTTTTTAAGGAACCTTTGCTGCTATTTTTTTACCCATTTGGATTACAATTTTACCTATGTGGATTACAAATTGCAACTGAGTTTGGGACTCTGTTCCAGTTGTATGACAAGCGTCAGAAGAAAAGAGACTTAAACGTGTCCGTGAGCATACTAGGTAGGTGATATTTTAAAATGTTTACATTATATCTATAATGTATTTGCACTATATTGTTTGCACTGGATTGTTTGCACTAATGTTTTTACCTTTCAGCAACGTTTTAAAGTATGTTGTCCATTGTGTGTATTTCTTTACAGGTACCACAATTTGTCCTCATATTCACTTTATTGTATGGTGTATGTTTGCACTATGCACTTAGCCAGATAGACAGCACCTTTCTTGTTCTACCTCAAATATACATACTGCCTCTGAGGGCGATTTCAGATCTGACCATTTACGCTGGATCTGGCCCGGGGTCTGCAAGGTGTCGAAACGATGGCGCAAGCCTCGGATCACCTGCTTTATCACCAATGCTGGTCCATCAGCCAGACTATGTATTTCAGCTGTTATTAATATACTGTTAATATTCGTTCTGCCTCTGAGGAGTGCACGCCGCGGCCTCTCTTCATGCGTGCCTGCGTATTATGTAATCACGTAGACAATAGTACGCTGAGGATTCGTACGCTATTTGTTTTCTAAGAAGTTGCGTACATTTTTTTAAATGTACGTTCGTTATTAGTGCAAGAATGTTCGCTAATAGCACATAATAATGTATATTTTGTACGCAAATACAACAAATCTATTCGTCGAATATACGAATCTTAGGAAAAGTTCGGCGAATGTTCGGCGAATAATTTCTTGATTGATTCGCTCATCTC
Organism: Rhinella marina; assembly: GCA_900303285.1. Lineage (NCBI taxonomy): Eukaryota > Metazoa > Chordata > Amphibia > Anura > Bufonidae > Rhinella > Rhinella marina. The sequence continues at coordinate 87,882 of ONZH01012431.1, read as the reverse complement.
TATCTATCTATTATCTATCTACTATGATTCTATGCAGAGAAGTGGATCATTGGACCACCATAGCCTTGGCCCTGGCTAATCGAAGGAGGCTTAACTCTTCACCAAACCTTTCCAGTTGTATTCCCAGGTTGTTATGAGTAGTCAGATTGGCAGCAGATCTGCTGTTAGACAAGTCTGGAGCAGATGCAGAAGTGAAGTCAGGAGCAAACACCAGTGGTCATCACTGAGAAATGACCACAATCTGGGGCTAGACAAGTCGGCACAGATATCTAACACCTTTTTATATTATTGATATTTCCTTATTCTTATACGTGAAATCAGTGGAGCATACAACCAGTGATGTAATTTACCAAATAATGTACACGGCTCCATAAAGGCCTTTTTACACAGATCAAGAATCGGTGCAATTATTGGGAAAGTTCTTAGGAACCTTCGTTCCAAGTAATTGCCTTGTATAAAGGTGCTGCTAATCACGCAAATGCTCATTCGCCAGGTGATAATGCAGTGTGAACAGGGATCAGCAGCTGAAAAACAATGATCGTCAAAATTGCTGTAAATGCGCTCACCCCTCTGCTTAAGGGTTCTTTCAGATGTCTGTATGCTGTCTGCAAAAATGTGGATCTGTTTTTTTGAAGATTAGATGCAGACCCATTCAGTTCTATACGGCCATTTTCTCCTGTTTTATGGCTCTGTAAAAACAAATAAAACATGTCCTATACTTGTCAGTGAAAATGAAGACATGGCCCCATTGAAGTCTATGGGTCTGCATAGACATGCTGAACTGTCCGCAGAAAAACGGATCCGCGTTTTTACGGACAGCATACGGCCGTCTGAATAAGCCCTTGCTAGGCTATTACTGGGAATGAACAGTATCTATCTATTATCTATGTATCTACTGTATCTATCTACCTCATATCTATCTATCTATCTATAGAAGTGGATCCTTGGCCCTGGCTAATTACTGGGAATGAACAGTTGGCCTGTTTAAAAACGGCATTAAAGGGGTTTTCTGAGATTTTTATACTAATGACCTATCCTCAGGATAGGTCATCAGTATCTGATCGGTGAGGGTCTGACACCTGGGACCCCCACCGATCAGCTGTTTGAAAAGGCACCGCTGCTCCTGTGAGCGCCACACCCTTCTCTCTGCTTTTCCTCGTTCATTGATCAAGTGGCCTAGGAGCAGCTCAACCCCATTCAATGTACGGCACTGTGCTTGGTAAACTGCGAGAAGACTGTAGCGCTCACAGGAGTTACTGCTGCCTTCTCAAACAGCTGATTGGCGGGGTCCCAGATGTCGGACCCCCACCGATCAGTAAAAAAAATCCTGAAAAATCCTTTTAACACTCTGAAAAACCTTATAGCAGTGATGTCCTGTGTGTCGGGAGGCAGGCAGTAATGATTTGTGAGAGGCGCATTAAGTCATGCGGCAGGTATAAGACCAGTGCGGTCACTGTTTATTGCCTGGTGGACATCTTTAGTAATGATCCAGTTAGACTGGACTCATTAAAGTACAGATTTGCTAATGAAAATGGTAAGTACTGTATTAGTGACTGTAATTTTTCCATATTAATTAGAGACTTTTATCACTGAATCTTTACCATGCATAAATCCATGTGCTAATTAGCAATGCATGTCTGCGTCTTACTTGGGGTTTAGCCATTGGGCTTTATTTTCAATATTTTTTATGACATTGTGTGACCTGTATCCAAAGTTATAAATGTCCATTGCCAACCACAAAGCATGGAGTTGAAATGTGACACTCTGAATATTTTGCATAGGGCATATCTTGAAGCATTCCATGTTGGCAAAGATATTTATAAGAGGAAAATATCAGAAAATGACCCATTGTTTACATCAAGTTTTTATGTTTTATGTCGTGTTTTTTTTTTGCGAGATAAGCTGTATTTTCTAATGGTACAATTTAAAGGGGTTGTCCAGGTTCATAGCTGAATCCGGATATACCCCTAATTTCACCCAGGCAGCACGCCTGACTAGGGCATCAGAGCATTTCATGCTCCGATGCCCTCCCTTGCCCTGCGCTGGATTGCGCAGGGCAAGGGTTTTTTGTTTACATTATACAAACTGCCGGGTGGAGGCTTCTGTTTTACTGGCTAGGGCCACGCTAAAGCCTGCCCATCACCGCCGGAAGCCTCCGCCCGGCAGAGCCCAGTTCGTCTCCGGAACCGGGCTAAATGCCTTTGCCCTGCTCTAATTAGCGCAGGGCAAAGGAGGGCATCTGAGCATGAGATGCTCCGATGCCCTAGGCAGGCGGGCTGCCTGGGTGAAATTAGGGGTATGTCCGGGTTCAGCTGTGAACCTGGACAACCCCTTTAATATTGCAAACAATGTAGTGAGAAACTGGAAAAAAATTCAAATGGTGTGGAAATGGAAAAAATTACCTTGGTTTCTGCTCAATGCCGTGTGTCATTTCCTCCTTTCCTGGGCCTCCATCTGCCTTCACTTATTCACTTACTGTATATAACACTTATTGTCAAGAAACATAAAAGTATATAATTGTTGTGGTATTACACATATATGAGATGGTTGGCAGTAGCATTAGCCCATGACCATACTATAATACTGATTTTTTTTCTCTTTTTACTTATTTTTTTTTATTTTCCAAACGTGATGCAAAGGACACTTCATACAGAAGGTATCTTGTCATATCACTGAATGCTGTGATTTTCTTCCTATATCAGTCCATTATGCTCCTGACTTCATATTGTACTTAGCTGGTTTCTGGAAGTATCTATCAAGTTTTCAGAGAAAGTAGTATTGTGTTGTACCCAAAGAAGCAGCTATTGGAACCTTGAAACGCTTTGTAGTTGAACACAATAAAACTATTTAAAAGGAGTCTGTTAGCAACTGGGTCTTCTAAGACAGCATGTATTGGTGTATTGGTTCATCTAAGACAGCCTATGAAAAAGCTTAATAAAATATAGACTTTTCATTTTTAAGAAAAACATTTGTTTGGGGCATAGCTAAAGTCTCATGGGCCTTGGTGCAAGAGTTCAGATTGGGCCCCCTTCCCTCAGTTCTTTGTGGCCAGGGAAGCATATAGCCTTTGTGCTGCCTGAGGCAAAAATTGAAACAGCAACCCACCCCCCATGCCAAATTCTTGACCTAACCCCTTCCCTCCAGCCAGAGGTGTAACTTGACCAGCATGCACTTTCTATAATACCGTTGTCTTCTTATGTAGCACATGAGACTTTGAGCCACTGGTACCTCTGCACCCCCTATAGATACCCCCATGTTTGTTGCCTACAATCTAGATTTGTTGCATTAGCTGAACGCAGGGGTGGACATATTACAGGTGCAGCATGTGCAGCTGTACAGGGGTCATATAAGTAATGGGGCCCAATACTGCTATACTGGCTACCACAGCATCTTGCAGTGGCATGCTATTCCATCCGGTTTGCGTTTAGCTGGACCATCATTATTTATCAACAGGACAATGACCCCAAACACACCTCCAGGCTGTGTAAGGGCTATTTGACCAAGAAGGAGAGTGATGGGGTGCTACGACAGATGACCTGGCCTCCACAGTCACCCGACCTGAACCCAATCGAGGTGGTTGGGGTGAGCTGGACCGCAGAGTGAAGGCAAAAGGGCCAAAAAGTGCTAAGCATCTCTGGGAACTCCTCCAAGACTGTTGGAATACCATTTCAGGTGACTACCTCTTGAAGCTCATCAAGAGAATGCCAAGAGTGTGCAAAGCAGTAATCAAAGCAAAAGGTGGCTACTTTGAAGAACCTAGAATATAAGACATATTTACATTTGTTTCACACTTTTTTGTTAAGTATATAATTCCACATGTGTTAATTCATAGTTTTGATGCCTTCAGTGTGAATCTACAATTTTCATAGTCATGAAAATACAGAAAACTCTTTGAATGAGAAGGTGTGTCCAAACTTTTGGTCTGTACTGTATGTCTGCCACAGGCTGAAGATCTAATTAGAATTCAAGAATGGTTTGACAAACAATATTATGAAGTCAAATATACTCAATGAAAAGATTATGAAAAATGCATAAAACAGTTTATTAAAAACCCCAAAACACTAACCAAACCTCATACTATACAAACATAAAGGAATTTGTATGGATGGCTCAGCACTGTTTAGCATGTTATAATTATTGCGGATGCTAAAACTACACAGGCAGTGAAGTGAACGGGAAAAAAAAGAGTTTTAATGAAGAAAAAAAAAAGTTTTATATGTCACTTATAATTTCCTATTATGACCTGCTCCTGATGTTGGCCGTACCCCAGACCCCTACAGAGAATTCTTCTTTCCAACAACTAGATCAGACCAGATGCCAGGTGCCCCGTAACTTCTTCTACCTTGTCTGTGTTCTTTTATTTGCTCATCTCAGTAAATAGCTCTTCATTTATATGAGAGGCTTTTGCAGCGATCAATAAGCTATTATTTTCATTCTATCACTATAGCTACATAATCTTTACAGCAGACATTGATATATAGGTATATCACCAGCTAGGGTAGTAAAATATTCCAGAAGAGGCCATCTTGTGAACAAATGTGTTCTTTATTGTCCAAACTGTGTGCATGATGTCTCTATGTGTATATAGATATTCAGTATATCAAGTGATGGAATATCATTACAGCCCCAGAACTCAGTTTGTCTTCAATAGAAGAGTCATTTCATTGGGGAAAAATAAGGAGACAAATACACTGACGAGCAAAGGGGTAACAAGTTTTATACTTTTGACTTTCAGGCTCCATATCTCATCATCCACTACAGCTTCCAACGTGAGACTACCATCATTTTATAGAGAATCGTCTTGGCTCTCATACATAAATTGGACTTGCAACTATTTAGCATATGATTAGTTCTGCAGATTCTTATTGTGTAACTGCATTGTTACTGTTTTGCTCCTGGTGGCGGAACGATCATTTTCTTCTTGTATGCTGCAAATTACAACCTGTTCTCACTTTCCCTAATAGCTCAGTGTGTTATTAGGTTGATTCCCAAGCAAAAGGTCACTTGTTCTAATCCAGGAGAAGCCATGAAGATTTCCCAAGAAAGGAGAAACAGCAACATCCAGCTCATTGATAGTGGCATCTCAGCCAAGAAAATCGCTAGACTGCATCATGTGAGTGCTACGACAGGTGGAAGAATATGAATTGAAGTCCGTCCATCCATTCCAAAGTTAGGAGGTGGACATCCAGGCAAAATATCAACAAGTCGGCTTATCACAAGGTCTATCAGTTCTGGTGCGACAAACATGACAATGGAGGTGACTTATATTGTTTGTAATAGTGAGGTCACAGACGTCCATTCAAGCACCGTGAGATGCGCATTACACAAGTCTGGAATGGTGGTCTGAAAAAAGGTGAAGCATCTGTTATTGAAAAAGTATGAACAGTGGACAGTAGAAGATTGGAAACAGGTGATTTGGAGCGATGAGATGATGATGATACCCAGTGTATTTTTGGTTAAAGGTGTTGTCACGCAAAAAACATTATTCATTTTTTAAACCATTACCTGGATCTGAATACTTTTGTGATTGCATATAATTAAAATTTAAGTATAGCAACTGAGTTATTTCATATATTTATTAGAAGGTGTTTGTGTAGCGCCACCTGCTGTTTGTTCTTTTTCTTCTGTCCACTTCACTGAGGTGGTCACACATTCTCGATTCCATCCTTTAAACTGCCATCTTCTGTTAGAAGCTGTGACAGTTCAAGGACACTATTCCTGAGACAGGACACATCCCCTGAGCTACGATAGGAAGAAAGCTGCAACAGAAAGGACACTACCCCTGAGAAAGGAGACTCCTCCTGAGTTGCTAACTTAAAATATATCTAGAAGAGCAACTAGGAACAATGAATGGGGAGATGTCACAAATTCAGGGATAAGTGCAGCCCTGAGCTTAACCCCACCACTGACCCTGCCTACTTGCACGACCCGTCCTAGGCGACGGCATACAACTGGAAGGCAGTCCCTTGCCTAGGTACGTGCTGGGGCGTACAGGGAGGGGGACAACAGGAGAAAACAATAGACAAAAGACAGAAAACACAATATGAGAATAATTGCCAAGCCAAGGACAAACCAGGAAGTCATGTCAAAACCAGGGAAACAAGCAGGAGCAAAGTCAAAACACAAGCCGAGGTGAGAAGCCGAGAGGTAACGTAGTACAAGGGGATGAGATGAGGACGAGGTCCAGTTCAAAAGCTGAAGTCAAAACACAATAGTAGTAAGAGTAATCCAAAATCAGGTGACGGTAAAAGGACCAATCACAGGCAACCTGTGGCCAGCAGGTTGCCTGCTTAAATAGGCCTCCAGGTACGTTATGTGGCCAGCGTCACGTGACCTAATTCATAGAATTAATAACAGCTGAGTGCTGGCTATCCCTGCCAGCGCTCAAAGGCCCCGCCAGCTCGTTGCCTAGGAGATGGAAAGAACGCCGGCCCCGCTGAGGCTGAGTGCACGCCGGGTTCTCCCCGCCCCTGTTGTCATGGAGACGAGGACGCTGCCCGCGTCCTCGCTCCTGTACTGAAGTGGGAGACCGGCGGCGCTGCAACGAGGGAGTGCACTCCATGACAGGAGATCTCTGGATCTATGCTGTTCGAGTTTTGTTAGATATTGTCACGTACTATACGATGTCTGATTTTAATTTTTTACATCAATCATGGCTTGACTCCTTTAATAGTCACACCCCAAATGGAAGAGCCATGAAACTCTAACATACTGTATATTGCATGAGCAATGACCCGGCGTAAATGACCCCCTACGTAACCACAAAGAAAAAATAAATACTCAAAATAGAAAAACAATGTTTTCTTTTATTAACCCCTTAAGGACAGAGCCCATTTTGGCCTTAATGTCTGGGCCAAATTTTTGAATTCTGACATGTGTCACTTTATGTGGTAATAACTTTGGAACGCTTTTACTTATCCAGGCCATTCTGAGATTGTTTTCTCGTCGCATATTGTGCTTCACGACAGTAGTAAATTTGTGGCAAAATATTTCATTTTTATTTATAAAAAAATACCAAATTTACCAAAAATTTGGAAAAATTAGCAAATTTCCAAATTTCAATTTCTCTACTTTCAAAATAAATAGTAATACCTCCAAAAATAGTTATTATTTTACATTCTCCATATGTCTACTTTATGTTGGCATCATTTTGTAAACGTCATTTTACTTTTTTAGGACGTTAGGAGGCTTAGAAGTTTAGAAGCCATTTTTCAAATTTTCACCAAATTTTCCAAAACCATTTTTTTAAGCACCAATTCAGATATAAAGTGATTTTGATTGGCTTACATAATGAAACCCCCCATAATTGAGCCCATTTTAGAAACTACACCCCTCACATTATAAAAAACTGCTGTTACAAACTTTGTTAACCCTTGAGGTGTTCCACAAGAATTAAAGGAAAATGGAGGTGAAATTTCTAAATTTCACTTTTTTCGTAGATTATTCATGTTAATAATTTTTTTCTTGCAACACAGCAAGGGTTAACAGCAAACTAAACCTCAATATACATTCCTCTGATTCTGCAGTTTACAGAAATACCCCATATGTGGTGGTAAACGTCTCTATGGGTTTGTGGCAGTGGTCAGAAGGAAAGGAGCGCCATACGGATTTTGGAGGCAAATTTTGCTAGAATAGTTTTTAGGCACCATTTTGTAATTGAGAGACCCTGACGTACCCCTTCAGTGGAAACCCTCAAAGAGTGACCCCATTTTGGAAACTACACCCTTTAACGAATATATTAAGGGGGGTACTGGCCACTTTGACCCCCTAAGCATTTTACGGAATTTGGAAACACTTGGCTGTGAAAATGAAATGTTTTGTTTCTTCCAATAAAATGTTGCTTTAGCCCCAATTTTTTTTATTTACATAAGGGGTAACAGGAAAAAAGCACCGCATAAGTTGTTACCCATTTTCTCCTGAATACGGCAACACCCCATATGTTGTGGTAAACTGCTGTGGGGGCACATGGCAGGACTCAAAACAGAAGGAACGCCATATGTATTTTACAACACAGATTTTGATGGAATGGTTTGCGGGAGCCATTGATTTTTATTTTTTTGAGCTATTGTCTTATTGGGGGGCTCATTTTTTGCAGAATGAGGTGAGGTTTTCATTGGTACCATTTTGGGGTGCATTAGACTTTTTGATCGCTTGGTATTACTCTTTTTTTGAGACAAGATGAAAAAAATAGCTGTTTTGGCATAGTTTTTTTAGCATTTTTTTTACAGCATTCACCTGAGGGGGCAAGTCATGTGATATTTTTATAGAGCAGGTTGCTACGGACACGACGATACCCAATATGTCCAACTTTTTTATTGTTGGAAAGTTTTACACATTAGATGCATTTTTGAACAGAATAAAATCTTTTTTTTGTGTTGCCATTTTCAGAGAGCCATATTTTTTTCAGTTTTCAGGCGATTGTCTCAGTTAGGGTACCGTTTTTGCGGGACAAGATGGCGGTTTGATTGATACCATTTTGGGGTAAATACGCCTTTTTGATCGCCTGCTATTACACTTTTTGTGAGGGAAGAGGGAAAAAAATGGCTATTTTGACATAGTTTTTTTAAAAATTTTTTTACAGCATTCGCCTGGGGGGCCATCTCATCTAATATTTTTATAGAGCAGGTTGTTACGGATGCGGCAATACCCAATATGTCCAACTTTTTTATTGTTGGAAAGTTTTACACATTAGATGCATTTTTGAACAGAATAAAATCTTTTTTTTGTGTTGCCATTTTCAGAGAGCCATATTTTTTCAGTTTTCAGGCGATTGTCTCAGTTAGGGTACCGTTTTTGCGGGACAAGATGGCGGTTTGATTGATACCATTTTGGGGTAAATACGCCTTTTTGATCGCCTGCTATTACACTTTTTGTGAGGGAAGAGGGAAAAAAATGGCTATTTTGACATAGTTTTTTTAAAAATTTTTTTACAGCATTCGCCTGGGGGGCCATCTCATCTAATATTTTTATAGAGCAGGTTGTTACGGATGCGGCAATACCCAATATGTCCAACTTTTTTATTGTTGGAAAGTTTTACACATTAGATGCATTTTTGAACAGAATAAAATCTTTTTTTGTGTTGCCATTTTCAGAGAGCCATATTTTTTTCAGTTTTCAGGCGATTGTCTCAGTTAGGGTACCGTTTTTGCGGGACAAGATGGCGGTTTGATTGATACCATTTTGGGGTAAATACGCCTTTTTGATCGCCTGCTATTACACTTTTTGTGAGGGAAGAGGGAAAAAATGGCTATTTTGACATAGTTTTTTTAAAAATTTTTTACAGCATTCGCCTGGGGGGCCATCTCATGTGATATTTTTATAGAGCGGGTTGTTACAGACGTGGCGATACCTAACATGTTTATGTATTGTGTTTTCTTTATTTTTAATCAATTAAAATGGGAGAAAAAAAGGGATTTTTTTTTAACTTTTTTTTTAACTTTTTTTTTTTAACACTTTTTTTTTTTTTACACTTTTTTGACTCAGACCCACTTGGTGCTTGAAGATCCAGTGGATCTGATGTCTATATAATACACTGCAGTACACTGTATAGTGTACTGCAGTGTATTTTCTGATTGTAAGACTGATCAAGCTCCTGCCTTTAGCAGGAGCTTGAACAGACTTACCTCTACCATGGCAAGCCGGACGAAAGCGTCTGGTTGCCATGGTAACCATCGGGACGCTGCCACAGCAGAGCAGCGTCCCGATGGGAGGGAGGGAGCTCTCTCCCTCTCACTGGCTCCACCATCGGAGCGCTGCTGCAGCGCCCGATGGGAGAGGGAGGGAGCGCCCTCCCTGTTAACCCTTCCATGCCGTGGTCCTTATGGACCGCGGCATGGAAGGGGTTAAACGGCCGACATCGCTGCCAGCAGCGATGCCGGCCGTTTGAAGCAGAGTGTCAGCTGTATGCTGACACTCTGCTTTAACCGCTCGGCCATCCTGAAAATGGGGGGGGGGATATTAGAAAGGAGGGTGGGGGGGATCGGGGGCACCCGGGGGAAAATTTTACTTACTTTTAGCTGGATCTGATCCCCCGCAGTTTCGGACTGCGGGGGATCAGATCCTTACAGCCAGCCCCCGTATCCTGTGATTGGCTAGTCTGAACAGACTAGCCAATCACAGCGATCGCCATTATGGGGGGAGCACGGCTCCCCCCGAGGCCTTCACTATGGGTGGCTGGCTGTCTTTAACAGCCCCCATTACAGCATGTAACCCCCCCTGCACTGAGCAGGGCGGGTTTACATGCAGGACGTACCGGTACGCCCTGTAGCACGAACTACCTCGTGCCCAGGACGTACCGGTACGTCCAATGTCGCCAAGGGGTTAACTGAACAACGGGTCAAAATAGAAATGTGTTCTTCACATTCTGTAAGAGCAGAACAGGTCACATACACATGATTAGCGTAGCTGAAATACTATCATCTGTGCGCCCGTCCACTTCTACCACTAAGTGCTCCAGAAATACCATTTGTTTCCCTGGTGTAGATTTTACAGCTAACTGGCTGTTCTGCGACAGAGTTAATCCAGTTAACATTCGCTGTAAATGTGGCTTGTCTTCATTCTGCCTGCATGCCTCTCAAGAACATCATATCACACTGCGTCTTCACAGCAGGAGCAACTGAAAATGGGATTGCGGACCTGTTATCACACGGCAGCTCTGTGATCACAATGTGTAATTATACTTGTCTGAATCGTCAGCACTTCCAATAAGATGTTGGTAATTAAAGGAACTGAGGTATGTTAGCTGGGGATCAACGCTTGGTGATGAACTTCCTGCAGGAGTAGTTTGGGTGATATCATACCAGCATAGTATTACACTGATTAAGAAAAAAACACATCAATTATGATAAACTATTGGATTAATATTATTCTGCTTGTTTAGTCACTGTCAAGAACAGAATTTAACATGGACAACTCTTTGAAAATAATGGCGGTACTGGTCCCTTATTTACTCATGGTATCATATATATATATATATTTTTTTACCTTAGCTGTACTTTACATGTACTCTACTGCGAATGAATGGAGAGGTAAAACATGACTAATGTAATCATGTAAAATTAATGATTGATGTAATAAATAATAATAATAATATTTAGAGATAAGCAAAGTATTGGAAAATTCGATTTGGCTGCTTTGCCGAATTTTACAAAACAATTTGCTTTGTGATGAATTACTTCATCACAAAGTGCATTTCTTTGTAAGTAGTGGGTGCAATGATAGGGAGCGGCGATTGCGCCGCCTCAAGTCATTGTAGCCCTCAGATGCAGGATTCATAGCTGATCGTGGCCTCTCATAGTAATAACAGATAGTAAAATTTAAAAAATCATAAATAAATAAATAAATAAAAATCATACCTACCTCATCCATTTGCTCGCGAGGTGCCAGCCACTGCCATCTTTTATTAAAGATCTGGTGCAAAATCTCACTCGGCCAGTGGCCTGTAATGACGTCATTACGTCGCCCAGCGTGGTAACGTCATACGCCACCGCGCATGAGATTTCGTTTGGGATCTCCAAGCAAGATGGTCGTAAGCAAATGGATGAGGTAAGTATGATTTTTTATGTTTTTCACACTATTTCAGGTAAAATCGATTCGCTACCATGAAGCATGAGGAAATTCGGCTTCGCGGCGAATCAAATTTACCCTGAAATTCAGATCGAAGTCCACTTTGTGGACTTCAATTCGCTCAACAATAATAATAATAATAATAACAACAATAACAACAATAATAATAATAAATGTAATATGTAATAAAATTATATAGTACATGACAATCTCTAAAGCTAGAACCAGCCCTGTACCTCTCATGGATGCAGAGATCTCCCCAGTCATTGCTCCAATTATTCTGCTAGATTTTCTTCAGGCTGGGTGTGTCATTTCTCAGCAGGAGTGTCCTTTCTGCTGCAGCTCTCTTTCTTTAAGGGCCCATTCACACGACCGTGGTATTGCGGGTCCGCAATAATGCGGACCCGCAATACTACGGATGCCGTCCGGTGTGTGTTCCGCAATGTGTGGAACACACGGCCGGGCGCCCCATTGAAAATGCCTATACTTGTATAGGACATGTTCTATATTTTCTTGAGGAGCCGCGGCTCGGCAAAATCGCGAGCCGGCCATAGAGGTGAACGGGCCTGCACTTATTCCGCAATTTTGCTGAAATGCGTTGTGTGAACAGGCCCTAATTGTCACAGCTTCTAACAGTAGATAGGAAAAATGGGAGCTGAAGGATGGTACCGAGCATGTGCAACCATCAGGCAGGTGGCGCTATACAGATACAGTTTATTGAATAGCTCAGTACATGCAATTACAAAAGTGTTCAGATCCAGGTGCTAATTTGAAAACTGTAGCATATTTTTCATGGGACAACCGCTTTAATGGCTGCCTGTGTCTCCTTTTACATGTTTTGGTATACACTTTTTAATAAGACTTTTCAATGTTTTGCTTATTTTGATCTATCAATAAAGGTATGGATGTTATACTATGGTCTACTATAGGTCTTTTTGTAGTTTTACTATTTTCCACTTTAATGTGGCGTCAAATGGGGTTAAGCTTGATTTGGAGGGCAGTGGACAGACTAGGTCACTAATAGCTGAGCCTTCTAATTGACTATCTCTGGAACTCCCATATAAATGAATCGTGCGGCTGCTCACATGTGCGACTGGCTGCTTTGGTCATTTCAGGGGAACAGCATGGGGCGTGCAGGGGGGCCCCCATCCTCGTGATCAGTGGGGGTCCTTTGTATAGGGGATAACTTTTACCTACTGGAATATCCCTTTAAGGTCTGTGCCTGATTTTGTAACAGCCTGTGTTACCTGCGGAGTTGTATCAGTAAAGTACAGTTGACTTGTTTCCACCTAGGTCTCGTCATTGTACTGCATCACCACCTGCAATGCCACAGTATTGCATTGCCATGTACCCCCCAGGACCCCTGTCTTGCACCCCAAAACCCACTGTCACCAAGGATACCCACCTACCATCAGGAAGGAGACCCCAAACCACTGTGTACCCCAAGGGCAAGAAAGGGTGCACCCTTCCCTTGACTGCATGGCTGAGGGAGTGTCAGAGTGAGGACTGCCTATGTGAGTACTACTGCCACCATTATTGTCACTATAGCGGTGAATAGCAGTGAATGGAGGTGTGTCTGCGCATGTACTGAGATAGAAGCAGGACCTGCATCTACCCGACATTTATGGAATATCTTATTGTCATGTCATAAATGTCCAGATGGGAAGAGCCCTTTAATGGGCTTATATCTACTGAACTATGCTACTACAAGACATGTTTGCTCAGTGTTTGGCCAATTGAGGTGACATGCTAATAATTAGGGTTGTGAATCTGTATACTGACCAGTCGCAGGTTTTATATAAAAAGGAATATAATATTCAGAAGGTGGCTCCCACCCACCAGTCTTATAGATAAGGGGGTGCAATACCTCTAAAACAGGTCACCCAAAACCTGTATATAAATATGTAATACAAGAATTGCTAGGAGAGGTATGCACTCACCACACTGGATCTGTCCGGATAAATTAATAACACTTTAATGCACAAAATAGCATATATACAAATTATACACAATAAAATGTCACTCAATTAAAAAACAATTCATTTCCATATAATAAAATAATTGTTAAAACAATAGATGGTTTCACTGGATAACCACTTCACTTTATAATTATTTTGTCGGATTTTTATGGTGGCAAATAATGTTAGTAGATAATGTAAGTCACCATCCAAGATCCACCCATCCACTATATAAGGTTGATGTGTTCTTGGCAAATGAGTGGTAAATAGTCACTGATATTGGAAAGTAAATCACCGTCCAGAGTCCACTTATCCACTCTATAGGGTTAATGTGTTATTGGCGTAATGCTGATCTTATTCTCGGACTTGTCCTCCGATAATGTCTTACAATCAAGTGGATCAAAATATTTCCAAAGGAGAAAGTTCCAAATGAACAGAGGGTTGTGCACTTACCTTTTTACTTATACTGTTCAACGATCTTTCCACTCACATACGCTGTGGATTTACTCCTACTGCCGGCGTTCCACGTGTATTCGGCGCGGCAATAGTAGGATCGCTAGTAATCAGTGTCGGCATCCAGTCAAAGTGCGAGTGCTGCTGTACCGCTGAATGCTAGTTTCGGCTTCCAAATGCTCCACTTGAGTCTTTCTCCCGGGGACCGTCCCAGAGTTAGGTTCAATTAATCTTTTTCAGGCATGCCTTACTGTAACATAGGGTGATTTCTCTACGCTAGACGCGTTTCGGTGTTCACACACCTTCCTCAGTAGCTGAATCACCCCATTTTTTTGCCAGAATTTATATGTTCACACCGATTTCCAAAACCTGGTGTGGATTCACATATTTGCATATTTTGCCATATATTATCACATATAAATCAGGTGATTATCATCACATTCCTCATACATATGCTTCCTTTTGTCTACTAACATATTTAAATCCAAGAGTATGTCATAAAAATAACAATGTGGTTCCTTTGCGTTTTTACCCACCATCTTGCGATAATTCTCCATATGATGCGTTTTTTCCACCATATGACTGATATACTTTTTCTATCTGCCACAATATAGATTATAAAGTATGGAATCTCCAAATTAAAAATAAAAATATAAAAAATATATAAAAAAGCAACATAATTTAGGTATGAGATCAGTCACAGTCAACTAACATATTTAGTGAATATGGTAAGGTTTGATTGAAGCGAGAGAGGACCTAGAGTGGAGGGGAGATCAGGGTGCTGGGAAAGAGTGTACAGCCTGATCCTGATGTCCCGTCATCTCTATGCCCCCTTCTCCAACTGCCTCATGTAAAACCAAAAATTTCAATATCCGCGTTCAAGCGGAGTTGCTCTCGTGTAAGCTATTGCTGGATTACTTGATATCGTATTCCCTATTTGATATCAAGTAATCCAGCAATAGCTTACACGAGAGCAACTCCCATTGGTTTGAAAATAGCCCCTACGACTAGAGAACCGAAAAAATCTAAGAGTACATTAGGATGGACTAATCTGAAAGGGTATTATAAATGTGGTAAATGCAGTAACTGTAAGTTAACAACTAATAAAAATAAAATCAGTCAGATAAATTCTACATCCAACGATTTTAAATGGGATATAAAAGAATTTTTGACATGTAACACCAAAAATGTGATATATTTAATTCAGTGCCCCTGCGGTAAACAATATATAGGGAGGACTAAGAGAGATCTAAAAACAAGAATATCTGAACATGTCAATAACTTACGTAAGGGCTATGAGAAACATACTTTGTCCAAGCACTACAAGGAACCCCATCAGAAGGACCCTAGAGGAATAATCTATATGGCATTAGAAAGAGTTGGTATACATTGGAGTGGGGGGGGGGCATATATCTAAAATGTCGAGAATGGAATCGAAGAGAATATATGAGTTCGGTACAATAATTCCACAAGGCTTGAACGCGGATATTGAAATTTTTGGTTTTACATGAGGCAGTTGGAGAAGGGGGCATAGAGATGACGGGACATCAGGGTCAGGCTGTACACTCTTTCCCAGCACCCTGATCTCCCCTCCACTCTAGGTCCTCTCTCGCTTCAATCAAACCTTACCATATTCACTAAATATGTTAGTTGACTGTGACTGATCTCATACCTAAATTATGTTGCTTTTTTATATATATTTTTTATATTTTTATTTTTAATTTGGAGATATGTATTGTTTAGAACTCTTCCATACTTTATATTCTATATTGTGGCAGATAGAAAAATTATGTCAAGTCATATGGTGGAAAAAACGCATCATATGGAGAATTATCGCAAGATGGTGGGTAAAAACGCAAAGGAACCGCATTGTTATTTTTATGACATACTCTTGGATTTAAATATGTTAGTAGACAAAAGGGAGTATATGTATGAGGAATGTGATGATAATCACCTGATTTATATGTGATAATATATGGCAAAATATGCAAATATGTGAATCCACACCAGGTTTTGGAAATCGGTGTGAACATATAAATTCTGGCAAAAAAATGGGGTGATTCAGCTACTGAGGAAGGTGTGTGAACACCGAAACGCGTCTAGCGTAGAGAAATCACCCTATGTTACAGTAAGGCATGCCTGAAAAAGATTAACTGAACCTAACTCTGGGACGGTCCCCGGGAGAAAGACTCAAGTGGAGCATTTGGAAGCCGAAACCAGCATTCAGCGGTACAGCAGCACTCGCACTTTGACTGGATGCCGACACTGATTACTAGCGATCCTACCTTTGCCGCGCTGAATACACGTGGACCGCCGGCAGTAGGAGTAAATTCACAGCGTATGTGAGTGGAAAGATCGTTGAACAGTATAAGTAAAAAGGTAAGTGCACAACCCTCTGTTCATTTGGAACTTTCTCCTTTGGAAATATTTTGATCCACTTGATTGTAAGACATTATCGGAGGACAAGTCCGAGAATAAGATCAGCATTACGCCAATAACACATTAACCCTATAGGGTGGATAAGTGGACTCTGGACGGTGATTTACTTTCCAATATCAGTGACTATTTACCACTCATTTGCCAAGAACACATCAACCTTATATAGTGGGTGGGTGGATCTTGGATGGTGACTTACATTATCTACTAACATTATTTGTCACCATAAAAATCCGACAAAATAATTATAAAGTGAAGTGGTTATCCAGTGAAACCATCTATTGTTTTAACAATTATTTTATTATATGGAAATGAATTGTTTTTAATTGAGTGACATTTTATTGTGTATAATTTGTATATATGCTATTTTGTGCATTAAAGTTTTATATAAAAAGGCTCTGTTAATTTGAGGGACATATAAAAATCAGTATCCTGTGCCCTGTGAAATAGACAATAATGAGAAAAGTCATTGTTTGTTGCCTTCCACCCAGTGGCAGCGTTAGCTGGTTTCCGGTTGTCTTGACACATGGCCATCATGTGCATGCTGCTGATTGTACTTGGTCAGTGATGAACTTCATCTTCCATGCGTTATGTGGTTTATGATCTAAGATCAGCAGGTAAAACAATTCTGCCATATTCTGCCCTCAAGATTCTTCTGTTTCAGTCTACTGAAAGACATAGTCTTAGATGCTGCCAGCAAAAAAGGCATCTATTGCTCATTTGCCGAATCTCAAATTTGTCAAGCTTCTACAACTGTGTCAATGTAAAATGACCTTCAGAAAGGATCTCCGTGTGGTCTCTAAAGCACCTACCTCTCCTAGAGCAGAAATCTTCTGAAATACCACAATATGCCATGTCAATAAATGGTTTGTGTAACCGCTGTAAATATTATTTAACATCCGGTAGTACACGGCAAGGTTTGAGAGATTGACTTTAATTAAAATTGAGTCTAGAGATACCTAAATCAACAGCACTGAAGCAACATCTCAGCCTTTCTTAATTAGTGAGATTAGAGGCAGATTGGAGAGCAAAGGATTAAAGACTGTTTATGGTGTCCTACAATTACAAACAGGAAGGAAATCCTACAAAAGCAGTAGGATCATTTATAATGATGTCCAATATTTTTGTAAGATTCAATGAATAGGAAATAAATGGGGTTATCCGGGAGAAGATATTGATGTCCTGTCCTCAAGATAGGTCTTCAATATCAGATCTGTGGGGTTCCAACACCCGGACCCCCACCAATCACCAGTTAGAAGAAGCTAGGCGCTTTTCCTAGGCCAGTGATCTCACTGTTTATCAGTCACATTACTTAGTTGCAGCCCAGCCCCATTCCAGTATACAATGTATGGTGCTGTGCTTGGTAAGCTGTCAGGTGGCTGCGGCACTCACCAGATAATAGGTAATCATTATCTTTTCCAGGATAGCCCTTTTAAACTTTTTTAATAAGGAGGCTATGACAAAATATCTACCCTACACTCTACACAATTGGTACAATATAAGCAACCCAGGCAAAGGGCATTGGATTCAATTGTACCTTCAATTAGCCAAGGTATGGGTGCAGCATGGTGTCTCCAATAATCAAATTATATGTAAGAGGGGTTTCCCCAGGTTAAGAAAAACAATTCCATCTACCCTATAATACAGACAGGTCCTATGCTCAGGATCCCCATCACCAAAGTGGTTAAAAAGAACATCTCTTCTTTTGGAGGACTTCTCCTGTCCAGCATTACACAGACAGGCCACAAGTTTGAATGGGCACTGTGTAATGCTTAATTTCACCTGTGGTGGCACTATAGGGAAGTAGAACAGTTACTGTCAGGTATACCCATAAATTACTGCTGACTTTTGGGAGTCCCAGGAGGGGGGCACTTGACCCCTCTAACAACTGACCCCTCTAACAAGTAGGGATTCTCCATAGTGGAGAACCCCTTTAATGCCCAAGTGGTTTTACTGTAGTATTTAAAAATGTAAATATCTAGATTATGGCCTCCCTTTTTTATACAGACTGTTTTACAGACATCTTAAGGGTGATAGAGTGAGTTCACGTGCTATACTGGAAAAAAGCTTGTGGCTGGTGTGTACCACACTGACCCTTGCGCTGAAATTCCAAAGAAAGCATTCTGGTTCCTGGGACCCTCATAAATCTTCTGCAATTTGTGGGATAATCTTGCAATTCCCCTGTAGGGCCACCACTGGAGAAATGAAGCATTACACAGCACCATTAAAATTGGGTTCA
Source organism: Rhinella marina (assembly GCA_900303285.1). NCBI lineage: Eukaryota > Metazoa > Chordata > Amphibia > Anura > Bufonidae > Rhinella > Rhinella marina. The sequence goes on along the minus strand of ONZH01012431.1, from coordinate 69,231 downwards.
GCGGAGTGAGAGGTGCTCTTGTCTTTGTTATTTATCTTGGCTCTAGCTAATAGAAGAGGCTTCTAAACAGGGGACCCTCCATTAATTCAAAATACCCTCTAATACTTGAAAATTGGTTTTCAACACCAGACGACTCCTTTAACTCTCATCGTTTATTTAGGACTAGAAGGGTTTATATTCTTGAGCAGGCAATTTAGATTAACTAGGTTTAAAATGCTGTAGACCCCTGTCATATAACAATCCAGATTTTAGGCATCTCCACCATTCTGGTGGATAAGATGACACTTAGGACCCCAAGAAAACAGGCCAACTGCATCATGACATTTTGTTTATTTTTTGAAGAAACCACATGAAGCGAATGCCCCTTTCCAGAAAGCTGGGTACCATTTCCTATCTGTCTCATTTCTGTCCTTTGTTAAAGATCACTTGAGCACCTTGTTCATGCCCTTCTTCATTAAGCCACATCAAATAGAGAAATAGGGCCTCCACACTCATCTCTCCTTTCAAGTCGGCAGGTGTTCGGCTGTAGAAATGTCTTTAGCTGCTTCTGTAGAAACATCATTACTGCCACAGAGCCAGAAAAGTCAACCCATTTAATCAATGAAACTCTTACAACATATATCTGTTAATAAAAGAACCTTAACCTGAAGGAAATGAAGGCCGAGCATTCTCGCCATCCTATTGCTTTTCTCAGCAATGTCTTATCCCGAAGGACTTGGCCCTAAACGTTTTCCTCTCTAACTCCTGTCTCACTCAATTAGGTTTTCAGCTATGGACTGACATGAAAGATAGTACCTGTCAGCAAATAGCTTGGTGACCCCTGTTACTTTATATTTGGGAGGGCATTCCTATTTATAACTTGTCAGCAGGAGAGAGGAGAGAGCAGAATCAAGAACGAGGGGAACCTGAGTTATAGTCACCAGGATCTTCCACTATGTAGAAAGCTTACACGAGCTTCTGTTACTCTTAATTTATTAATGAATCATTCCTGACTAGAGGTTTTTGTATTGATTGTCTAACTTCTAGATTTACATTGAATTATGTGCATTCAAGCCACCCTGTGGTTTGTTGAAAATTTTGCATTTGTGGTGGGCATGCACAAGGACTGTGGTTAAGAATGACTGCAGACAGTAAATGTCTAACATAAACCTCCATCATTCACATAGCTTCAGAGAGTACATAAGTATCATAGAATAGCAAATCCGTATTTCCAAGGTGACTGTGTGATAGTCATTGTGATGGATCACTATTCACTACCTATTGAATCATAGGTGCATAGTCAACAAGTCAACTGCAAAGCATGTGCAAAGAGTCCCTGAGGAGCCAGTGCAGAGGATGGGAGTGGTACCGTGTTTCCCCGAAAATAAGACCTATCCCTAAAATAAGCCCTAGTGCTATTTTGCCTTGTTTTTGGAGTAGGCTTAAAATATAAGCCCTACTCCAAAAATAAGCCCTATCTACGTTACTGTATAAAGTGAATACAAGTGAGCGCTTCCATTATGGAAGCGCTCACTTGTATATTTTCGCTGCCGGCACCCTATCAGACCTCAGATCAGCCCACCCTGCCCCATAGTAATAAAATATAATAATAAAACTCCTCTTACCTGTCCTGCGCTGCGGCTCCGCTCTGGGTCCAGCACTCCACAGGCTTCCAGTCAGGTGACAGTGCACCGCCGGCCTCAGAAGCCAGAGGAGCACCCGTAGCGGAGCTGCGGCGCAGGACAGGTAAGAGGAGTTTTTTATTTTATTGTTATGGGGCTGGGTGGGCTGGTCTGAGGTCTGATGGGGGCACACTGATCTGAGGTCTGAAGGGGGCACAGTGGGCTGATCGGGGGTCTGATGGGGGCATGCTGATCTGAGGTCTGAAGGGGGCACAGTGGGGATCGGGGTCTGATGGGGGCACGCTTTAAACCGTGTTTCCCTGAAAATAAGACCTATCCCAAAAATAAGCCCTAACGCTTTTTTTGGAGGAAAAAAAAATAATAAGACACTGTATTATTTTTGGGGAAACATGGTAGATGCCCTGATGAGATGTTTTGTTACAGGGTACTACCTCATGACGTTGCTCCCTGGAGATCAGTGCAGTGGAAATGTAGTTTGAAGAATGAGGTCAGAAGTGCAAAATATAACCGGTGGTACAAACAATAGCAGCAGACTCAAAGTGCAGTTTTTGGCACCAGTTAAGAAGGTATGGAGGCAGGTTGGATGGCTGCAAATGGGCACTTGTACAGTATAGGAGTTCTATATGTGGCCTAGTGGTAGTTTTGTTTAATGGATATCTAAGCCCTCACCTTGCAGCAGTGTCTGTAACACAGTATTTTGCTGCTCATTCTTCTATCTTTTCTCTTGGGAAAGACTTCAAAGTTTTTTCATTCCACATGTAACCCATAATAAAAGTCTATATCCTTATTACATTGAGAATATTATTTTTAGGCTTAAAAATCTAATAAACATTCCCGTTTTATTTCTAATCATATATATGTAATAAAAACATATATAGATAAATATGTATAATGGCTTTCTGAACAGATCTCAGTGTGGTGAAGCTATAGTACATAGAGTATATGATATGTGCATGCTAGGACACAGCTCTGCCCTCATGATGATGTCTAGCCCTGTCAATCAAGGGGAAGTGAGTGTGTAGAGCACAGGGGGTGTTACAAAGCAATGCTCAAAGAATTAAGCTCCACCTCCTGGTGCTTGAACTTGCTAATTTGCATGTGAATAAAAAGGGAAAGAGAACTGACATTTGTAGAAGGTTTAAAAACACCAAAGCCGCGCAGGACAAAGACAGTAAGTTATCACACGTTTATGGCAATAAGACTTTACTGCTTGTGGAAAATGTTAATTGCCTCCGATACCCACCACACTTTGAGACTGACTGGCCATCCAGATCTAAAATCTGCACTCCGCAGTCTCAGAATTCCAGAAAGTATTAATGAGAACAGATTTGCATGCCTGTGGTTATTTGAGAATATTTCAATGGGTATGTAGTGTGTTCAGGAAGGATTACAACCATCATTGCTACTGCCTGTACATATCACCTTTTCTGGCACAAGGAACCACCAACAATTGGCATGGGAAGAGTGATCTTCTCCTTTATTTGCTTTGTTAAGAAAAAAATAAAATAAAAAAAAGGAAAACAACGCGTTTCGGGGATCAGCAGGTCCACTTCATCAGGTTAGGGTTGCATACCTGCCTGTACATATGTAACTATTGAGAAAAAGCCTGCTCTGTGAAATTCCCCAGTCCAGAACTGTGCCCATTGCTGCTACATGTGCTGGAACTCCTGTCATCCTCAATAAAGAGACTTTTTTTAATTTAACCAAATGGGCCTGGTCAGTGACTCCACCATCCATTCACCAGCGCTTATATCGCCTAGCACCCATTTACCTAACATCAAGGACAATCCACTCAACACTAGGGAGGAGCCCCAGAAAGTCCAGGGTGTGCATGAGGGAAGAGATGGTGCGCTCTCCATTCACTTCATGGCCCTAGGGAGCTTTGGAGTGAGGACAGCCACTATGAACCACTCCATCTTCTGTCAGTGCCACAACTTTCACTCCCATCCTCCTCCCAGCTCTCCCCCTGCAGGTCGCTGCATATAATGTCAGTCCAATCGCTCTTTTCATCACATCACAAGTAGCAGAGAACAGTCTGGGCTTCAAATACTCTTATCCATGATGATCTGCACTACTCCGCTTTTCCGACAGGGTCCTTTGAAGCTTGGCTATGACAGTCATCGCACGGGTACCTCACATTTTATAATTCTTTGTTCAGGTTCATTTCCAGAAGCGTTAAGCTCTCCAGTCACCCTTCTCTGACAAAACACATAGGTATAATTAAAAAAAAAAGTTGTCGGCTCACCCTAGGAGGAAATTGTTGATGGTAAAAATGATGTGATTAAAGAGACGTGTACGGGACTTTTCTTTTGGACTGTCAATCACCACACAAGACCAAGGAAAGTCTTGTGATTTATTTACAGCTTTGTACTGTGCACGGGGCTCAGACTGCATTTAATTTCATGCAGGCGGTAGAATGGCCTTGTGATAATGATTTTCAATCACAGACTGTAGACTGCTATCGCTTTTCACATTATAGGTTAATGTCACCAAGACACACCCTTGTCTGCTCTCCGATGGAAAAATTCTCAGGCCGAAAGTGTGTTCAATGCAGACAAGGGAGGGGAAGCGGTAGATTGCTGGCTGACTGCAGATACGGTATTTCTAGATTGCTAGCGCTTTGTATAATTTACAGTCAATAAGAGGAATTCAAAATAGGAAAAATTAAAATTTTCTCAATTCACACTAATGATATGTCAACCAATCATTCAAAAATTTACAGAAGTAAAAAAATAAATATATATATCTAAAAAAAAAATAGTTGAACTTCAAGGACTTTCTGGTGTTAATAGGCAGAAGAGGCTTGCCGTCAGTTCTCTTCTGTATTGTGCCTGCATCAGTTACTGAACCACATGGAGAAGACGTGGGATTTTATGAGAAGTCAGGGCCAGGCGTGATGATGTTCACAGTTCCTGGTTCTGTCAATCACAATGCTCAGGGCGTGGCATTTGAAGACAGGGCGGAGCCAGGAACACCCTTGTTGCTCCTATAGACTCATTTGCCTAACTTAAAACTCCTTTTTTTCCACCGAAAAGGGGCCACATTTTGGGATGGGATCAAGACAGATCATTTCTGCTGACCAGCGCACAGGTCTAAGGTCAGCCTGTTCTAATGCTATGAAACTGGTGACAGAAGCCATTTAAAGGGGTTGTCCGAGTTATTTTTTTTGTTCTTTGTATGTTACTAACTTGTCAAGTATACAGTAACAACTTTCCCATACACTTTGTGCTTCTAAAGCTGCTGGTTTCTCAGAGTTCACTGAGGGTCACATGACCTGTGATGTCAGCTTATCTCCCTGTGTTTCGTGCACAAGCCTCAGAGATCAGATAACAGTCTGTACACGAGATATCACTGGCCACGCCCCCTGCACTTCCTGCTGCTATCTGCTCTCTCCCTGGATTCCTTCAGATAAAACATTAACCCCTTCTGCCAGAACACACTGAGGGCTCAAGGCTTTACAACAGGCTTTACACTGAAGGCAGTGAGGAGACAAATGCTGGGCACAGGAGCTGTAGAGGAAGAACAGGTAGGGGGAAGTTCCTGTGTGTATCAGAAGTGTCATTGTACATACAGCTGGGACAGGGGCGGACACAGACAGCAGAGGGCCCCTGTGCAAAGAATGTACCTGCCCCCCCCCCCCTCTCTCAGTGCTTTGTGGCAAGGGGCAGGGGTGCACCTAGCCTTTCTGCTGCCAGAGGCAAAAATTGAAATGGCGCACCCCTCCCATGCCAAATTCTCAGCCTAACCCCTTCCCTCCGACCCTACAGTTAAAGACACACAGCGCTACAAAACATACAGGAGAATACAGCACCACATACCTCTTACATCCAGTGACATCTCTTCCCTGATGTAGATGCTCTCTTTCCTCATCTTCTACATTCAGACCAAACCACCATGATGACTTCTTTCAGCCGTCTCTTGTCTCTGCAGAGTTTAACAAAAAAATATAAATAAATAAAATAAAAATAACAAACTGACAAAATAAAAATTGTTGCACTAAGCTGATACTGTGCAAGGGTGCCCCCCCCCACAGTAACAGTTCTCCCCAAAGTCCCACCAATAGAAATAATTATCTGCCAGAGTGTGCTCAGTGTTAACCATGCCCCCAATAGTAATAATGTCCCTATTGTGCCCCAAAAGTACTCTATGGTGCCTCATGGTCTGCGCCAGTCTATAAAGTGCCTTATGCTATAAGCATACTCATCTGTCCCTGGTTCTAAGATTTCTTGCAGGTCTGGCCTTCTTTGGCAAGACCTGCACATGAGCAATGTCATGTCGGCCACCTGTGTCACAAAAAAAGCTCCAGGGAACTACTGGTTACTTATCTCACCATTCTGTGCTTTTTTGTGATGTGTATGTGGTGTGGTTGCTATTCCACAGATGCAGGCCTGGCCAGAAGAGGCACAGTATAGGGGGCACAGACCATGAGGCACAGACCATGAAGCAACGTAAAGGGGGGCGCAGACCATGAGGCACAGTATAGGGGGGCACAGACCATGAGGCACAGACCATGAAGCAACGTAAAGGGGGGCGCAGACCATGAGGCACAGTATAGGGGGGTGCAGACCATGAGGCACAGTATAGGGGGGGGCGCAGACTGGGATCTGTAGAACATTGCAGCAGTGTGCACCTACATCACAAAATAAGTGCTGAACGGCGTCAGCGCTGAGGGGCATACATACTGTCCTACTTTTGAAAATGCCCTTTCTTAGTTTTGCCCAGTTAGTGCCCCAACATACATTATCTCATAAATGTCATAGACAGAAGATAAAGATACAGACAGATAGAAGAGATAGACAGACAGATAGATAGACAGACAGACAGACAGACAGACAGACAGATAGATAGATAGATAGATAGATAGATAGATATTAGATAGACAGACAGGTACATAGGGTAGATAGATGCTGCTGCTGTTACTAGTGAGACAGGACAGGAAGGAGGAGGGATGCAGAATCCCTGTCAGCCCAGGTAGTGACATATTTGTGGGGCACTCTGCCTCCTCTTGTCTTGCTGCCTCCACTGCTGGTTTCTCTCAGGGCCCTGGGGAAAGAAACAGGCTGCATGTTGTTACCTCACATGGGGAGATGTCTGCCTCCTCAGTGTGCCTCTCTCCCATGTGCTTCTGCCTAGCTTTCCTCCCGACCCTGGTTTGGCGCCCCCTTCAGGGGCCCAGGATAATGCGCTCTGTACAATAGCAGGGGTCACACATAGCTAAGGCTGGCCATGGGTGAGTACAGCGCTGCAGAGTTTCACTCCCCTGTGTCCTGCAGACTAGTGAGCGCTTCCATAATGGAAGCGCTCAGAAGTTCATGGCTTAGAATGGGCCCCCTCCCAGGCTGGGACCCTGTGCAGCTGAACAGGCGGCACAGGCAGTATGTCCGCCTCTGAGCTGGGACTTGTAGTCCTACACATACAACATGCTGCTGAGTATTCCAGCAGACAGACATGTCACTCAGGCCAACTTTTGTATTCACTAACCTTTGCAGAGCAGGAAGGGGGAGGGGCTGAGATTGTTGTTATTGCATGTAAACAAAGGGCCAGAAGAGAACCAGGGAAATGAGGAAATATAGATTTTTTTTTTTTTGCCTGAAACTTGCTTAACTTAGTTATATATTGCTGCCCATCAGATTTACAGTGCTATATTTTTTTTTTCATAACTCGGACAACCCCTTTAACTCTAATGTAAAGCGGCATCCTTTGCTTTATGAGTTGAGAACTGGAGTTGAGAACCACTGCCTTAAAGCAAATATTGCTTTCCTTCAGGAGATGAATTTCAATGTAAATTGCACATTTAACTTTGCCCACTGATACTATCCCAACTCTTTTACTCTTTTAAGGAAAGCTGGGGATTCTATCCTCATATCTCGCACATGTCCTATCCAGATAGTCTTACCTTTTGGACCCTCAGGGTCACTAAATTATCCTCTGGGAGACATTAACAGGCATTCCAATTTTCCTGTGCAATATCTATGCCCCTAACATCTCCCAAATACAGTATCTATCTAGAGTGTTGGGCAAGATGTTTCGAGAGCAGCGTTTTATTGGGGGGAGATTTTACTGTAGCTTTCTCTGACATAAATCACTGGGTATACCTGTATGACAGACCTCCCCACTCATCCCAGCTTCTATTTTCTAGGGATTTTTGCAAATTTACACACAGTTATTTATTGTTTATGATTTATGGTGGATTAATCACCTCTGTGATAGATCCTTCTCCATTTAGTCGCCTTCTCATGGAACTCATACTAGAATTCATTACTTTTTTTGGTAATCTTCCATTGCTGCGATTATAGAAGTTAGGCTACTTTCACACTTGCGTCTGCAGGATCCGTTTGTGAGATCCGTCCAGGCTCTCACAAACGAATCCATCCTGATAATACAACCGTCTGCATCCGTTCTGAACGGATCTGTTTGTATTATATTTTACACAGACAAGACGGATCCGTTCTGAACTCCATTGAAAGTCAATGGGGGATGGATCCGTTTACTATTGTGCATGAGTAAACTGATCTGTTTCCATTGACTTACATTGTACTCATGACGGATCCGTCACCTTTCCGCTCAGTCAAGCGGACACCAAAACGCTGCCTGCAGCGTTTTGGTGTCCGTCTCCAGAGCGCAATGGAGACGGAACGGAGGCAAACTGATGCATTCTGAACGGATCCTTATCCATTCAGAATGCATTAGGGTAAAACTGCTCAGTTCAGGACCGTTGTTGAAATTGTTTAGAGAGAGGGCCTGTAGGGGGCCCTCTGGAAAAATTGTTTAGAGAGAGGGCCTGTAGGTGGCCCAGCGGAAAAATTGTGGTAAAAGAGTGCCAGTTGGACCTCTAAAATATTGCGTTTTTTGGGTCAGCGTTAGGCAAAGATGACAAGGAGGAGGAGTAGAGAAGAGGAATCGGATACATACGTAATGTTAATCTTTAGCTGCTTTCCCCGGAGGAGATTTGAATTCTGGTGAAATCCAGGCTTTGTTCATTTTAATAAGCGTCAGCCTGTCAGCGCTGTCAGTGGACAGGTGTGTACGCTTATCGGTGATGACGCCACCAGCTGCACTGAATACCCGCTCTGACAACACGCTATTGGCAGGGCAGGCCAGCACCTCCAAGGCGTACAGCGCCAGTTCAGGCCACGTGTCCAGCTTTGAAACCCAGTAGTTGTATGGAGCAGAGTGATCAGTCCGGACGTTGGTATGGTCAGCTAGGTACTCCCTCATCATCTTTCTGTAAAGCTCACCCCTACTCTGCCTAGACTGGGGACAGGTGACAGTGTCTTGCTGGGGTGACATAAAAGTGGCAAAGGCCTTGGAGAACGTTCCCCTGCCAGTGCTGGACAAGCTGCCTGCTCGCCTCCTCTCCCCTGCTACTTGGCCCACAGAACCATGCCCTCTGCCGCTAGCGGCGTCAGATGGGAAGGATTGTTTCAGCTTGTGCACCAGGGCCTGTTGATATTGATTCACTCTCATACTCCTTTCCTCTACAGGGATGAGAGTGGAAAGGTTCTGCTTGTACCGTGGGTCCAGGAGAGTGAACACCCAGCAATCGGTGTTTGAAAAAATGCTTCTAACGCGAGGGTCACGGGATAGGCAGCCTAACATGAAGTCTGCCATGTGCGCCAGAGTCCCAACAGGCAAGAATTCCTTCTCCTAACTGGCCTGACTCTCCATTTCCTCCTTCTCCTCCTCCTCCAAGTCCTCCTCTTCAGCCCATACACACTCAAGAGTTAAGAAGGACTGAGCACTGGTACCCTCTTCTGTCTCGCCGACATTCTCCTCCTCTTCCTCCTCATCCTCATCCCCCTCCTCCGATACGCGCTGAGAAACAGACCGGAGGGTGCTCTGGCTATCAAGCGACGTATCTTCCTCCACCGTCTCTTGTGACAAGCGCAAAGCATCTGACTTCATGCTGAGCAGTGAGTTTTTCAACAGGCAAAGCAGCGGGATGGTGAGGCTGATAATGGCAGGCATCGCCGCTGACCATCTGTGTTGACCCCTTAAAGTTGGTCAACACCTGGCAGATATCAGACATCCACGTCCACTCCTCATTGTAGACTTGAGGAATCTGAGAGACCTGACTACCAGTTCTGGTGGAAGATGACATCTGGCAGTCTACAATCGCTCTGCGCTGCTGGTAAACTCTAGATAACATGTTTAATGTCGAATTCCATCTTGTGGGCACGTCGCACAACAGTCGGTGAGCAGGCAGTTGTAGGCAGCGCTTCGCTGCCCTGAGAGTGGCAGCATCTGTGGTCGACTTGCGGAAATGCGCAAAGATGCGGCGCACCTTGGTGAGCAAATCAGACAGATTGGGGTATGTCTTGAGGAACCAGTGAACTATGAGATTGAACACGTGGGCCAGGCATGGCACATGTGTCAGTCTGCCGAGTTGCAGAGCCGCCACCAGGTTACGTCCGTTGTCACACACAACCATGCCTGGCTTGAGGTTCAGCGGTGCCAGCCACAGATCGATCTGCGCCGTGATGCCCTGTAACAGCTCTTGGGCGGTGTGCCTTTTGTCACCTAAGCTCAGCAGTTTGAGCACCGCCTGCTGGCGCTTACCCACGGCACTGCTGCTGCGCCCAGAGCTACCGACTGAAGGTGCCGTGCTTACGGATGGTAATTCGGAGGAGGAGGTGGAGGAGGGGTCGGAGGAGGAGGCATAGTACGTCTGAGAGACCGTGACCGAGGTAGGCCCCGCAATCCTCGGTGTGGGCAGTACATGAGCAGCCCCAGGGTCAGACTCGGTCCCAGCCTCCACCAAGTTAACCCAATGTGCCGTCAGTGATATATAGTGTCCGTGCCCGGCAGCACTTGTCCACGTGTCCGTGGTTAGGTGGACCTTCTCAGAAACAGCGTTGGTCAGAGCACGGATGATGTTCTGTGACACGTGTTGATGTAGGGATAGGACGGCACATCGGGAAAAATAGTGGCGGCTGGGGACCGAATACCGAGGGGCAGCCACCGCCATGAGGTTGTGAAAGGCCTCAGTCTCTACCAGCCTATAGGGCAGCATCTCCAGGCTCAGCAATTTGGAGATGTGGACGTTGAGGGCTTGGGCATGTGGGTGGGTGGAACTGTATTTCCTCTTGCGCTCCAGCGTCTGCTGTAAAGACAGCTGAACGCTGCGCTGGGACACATTGGTGGACGCTGTGGAGGATCGTGGAGGCGAAGGTGTGGTTTTCCGGCGGGAGGCGCTCGTGCCGGGGTCCTGGGCAGGGGGTTGACTAGCAGAGGCAGCGAGTGACACAGGGGAAGGAGCAGTGGTGTGACCCGCAGGAGGTGAACGGCCTTGGTTCCATTGAGTGGGGTGTTTAGCACTCATATGCCTGCGCATGCTGGTGGTGGTTAGGCTAGTAGTGGTGGCACCCCTGCTGATCCTGGTGTTGCACAGGTTGCACACCACAGTCCGTCGGTCATCCTCACTTTCTTTAAAGAACCTCCAGACTTGCGAACATCTAGGCCTCGCCACGAGAGCTTCACTATGTGAAACAGTTGCTGCTGATGCACCAGCTCTGGCCCTGCTTCTCCCTCTGGCCACACCACTGCCTCTTACAACCTGTTCTGGTACAGCACTCGCCTCCGCCTCAGAAGCACTGTCTTCACTCGGCTTATCAACCCAGCTTGGGTCAGTCACCTCGTCATCCTCCGATTCCTCAGTCTGCTCCCCCCTCGGACTTCCTGCCCTGACAACTACTTCACCACTGTCTGACAACCGTGTCTCCTCATCGTCCGACACCTCTTTACACACTTCTTCCACTAAGTCAACATTGTCATCATCATCACCCACAGACTGTGACAGTTGGAAAACTTGGGCATCGGGAAAGAGGTCAGCAGCAACCTGAGAAGTGGTTTGTGACTCTGGGAAGGGTCCAGAAAACAGTTCCTCAGAGTATGCCGGATCGCATTCCAAATTTTCCTGGGAGGGGGCAGACTGGGGGGAAGGAATTTGAGGTGGAGGAGCCAGAGGAGTGCTCCCTTGGGTAACGTGGGTGGACTGCGTGGAAGACTGACTGGTGGACAAATTACTTGAAGCATTGTCTGCAATCCACGACATCACCTGTTAGCACTGTTGTGGTTTCAACAGTCCTCTACCACGTGTCCCTATAAGTTGTGACATGAAGCTAGGGAGTGTAGCTCTGCGGCGTTCCCCTGCTCCCTCATCAGCAGGTACTGTCTCACCCTGCCCAGGACCACGGCCTCTGCCCCCTGCAGTAATTGAATGCCCACGCCCTCATCCTCGACCCTTAGCCCTGGGGTTCAACATTTTCTGTATATAAGTGTATTATATGTACAAAAAAAAATGGGCCTGCTGTACTGAAACCCACAAACTTGTTCAATCTGAACAAGAAAATATATAGGTGGATAAGTTAGAGCAAAATTACGTATGTTATTACGTACCGTGCAGTATGGAGCAATTACACTGAAACTATTAGATTAGTGCAACCCAGACAAATGTCGCACAGAGATTTTTGTAATGTAGCTGTATCAGTGAGAGCAAAAGACCTTTTTTAATTACGTGACGTACAGTATAGTTCACCTGGACAGAAAATACGGATTGTGTTTTGTATATAGGTGGATAAGTTAGAGCTGAATTACGTATGCTATTACGTACCATGCAGTATGGAGCAATTACACTGAAACTATTAGATTAGGCAGACTTGGTCTGCTTAAGTGCAACCCAGACAAATGTCGCACAGAGATTTTTGTAATGTAGCTGTATCAGTGAGAGCAAAAGACCTTTTTTAATTACGTGACGTACAGTATAGGTCACCTGGACAGAAAATACGGATTGTGGTTTGTATATAGGTGGATAAGTTAGAGCTAAATTACGTATGTTATTACGTACCGTGCAGTATGGAGCAATTACACTGAAACTATTAGATTAGGCAGACTTGGTCTGCTTAAGTGCAACCCAGACAAATGTCGCACAGAGATTTTTGTAATGTAGCTGTATCAGTGAGAGCAAAAGACCTTTTTTAATTACGTGACGTACAGAATGTGTCACCTGGACAGAAAATACGGATTGTGGTTTGTGGTGACTGGACAGCTGAACTGTGACACACAGAATGGTTCCACACAGCTGTATGAAATGGATTTGTATCACTGAGATAAAACAACAAAAAAACTATTTTTTAAAATTTTTTTTTAAATATTTTTTTTTTAATGTGACGTGCAGAAACTATCAGAGAGCAAACTCAGCCCCTGCTGACTGTGGCTATTTTGACTGCAACCCAGACAAATGTCGCACAGAGATTTTTCTAATGTAGCTGTATCAGTGAAAGCAAAAGACCGTATTTCATTACGTGATGTACAGTATGGGTCACCTGGACAGAAAATACGGATTGTGGTTTGTGGTGAGTGGACAGCTGAACTGTGACACACAGAATGGTTCCACACAGCTGTATGAAATGGATTTGTATCACTGAGATAAAACAATAAAAAAAAATTGTTCTATATGGCTTGTAGCCCTTAGAAGGGCTGTTGGGTTCTTTTGAGATCACTCCTGCCTAACAGAGAACTAAATGCAGGCCCTAACACTCTCCCTGAAATGCAGCAGATCTGTCCCTAACCACATCCAGACAGCATCTTGATCCTCCACCAAACTCTCCACCGCACCCAGAAGCACTACAGGTATCGGCTGGTGACCGGCTCATGCAGCTTTATATCTACTCCCCTGTTGGTTGCCGGACCATTGTACAAAACAAGCACTTCTACCTTTTGTGTCACCCCTATCTCCTCATAGATTGCAAGCTGTTGCCAGCAGGGACTCCTCTTGTTCTTATTATAGACTTGTCTGTTGCTATGTTATTTATGACTGTTGGTACATGAACACATGAATTGTAAAGCGCTGCAGAATATGTTGGCGCTATATAAATAAAGATTATTATTAAGGATTTGTCACTGGTTGTTGAATATCTCCCTTCTTAAAGGGAACCTGTCATCTCCGAAACACCCCCTGAACTAGAGTAAGCGGTGTATAGTGTAAGTGATGCTGAATCCGAATATGTAAGTTTTATCTTCATACTCACTTCCATTCTGACGCTGTGCTCCCACAAACCTGCAGTAAAATGCATTGAGAGGACTCTTCTTTGAGTCCTCTCCATTATGTGAGTGAGCACCGGAGTCCACTGAGTGCATTTTACAGCCGGTTTGTGGAGCACAGCGTCAGAATGGAAGTGAGTATGAAGATAAAACTTACATATTTGGATTCAGCATCACTTACACTGTACACCGCTTACTCTAGTTTGGAGGGTGTTTCAGAGCTGACAGGTTCCCTTTAAGAAACCTTTTATTAGAATGGAATTTAGTACAAACTATTTTGCTACTAATGTAGTTCGGTCTCTTCGACAACCATCGCAATAGAGTCTCCTATGTCAGCTTGTCCTTCTAAACATATACTTCAGAAATTGGTAGATACTTGAGCTCAATTAAACAGACTGTCCCTTCATAAAGTGCACACATTGTTACTGTGTTGTGGACCACGTTACTGTGAGATGAGTAATAGACCTCATTCTCTTTTAGCTAAGCAACTTAAGAATCGATCTGAGCAGACCAAACCATCTGTTATCAGAAGAAGCGATGGGCACCTGCTTTATGACCCGAAGGCTATATTTCAGCCATGTTCCACCCTTTTTACTCTAAACTTTATTCCTTGTAGGACAACTTGTTTGGTCGTAGTATATCCAGAGGGAGGCAGTTGGAGTCCTACTTGAGATCATGTCACATACCTACCCTTTATCAAGAAGCTGTTGCATCTCTTATGCACCCATCTTTCCTGAGGAAATATCACTGAACCCACTTACTGTTTGTCGTATGTATAGAACCCTTAGAATCCTCCATATGTTTGACTCCTAAAGGCCACTTTACACTGCTAGATATAACAGACGATATTCAGAAAGGAAATGTTCCTTCCCAACAATCTCCTGCTCATCAGTGAAAGAGACAGCTGCATTTACATGCCATCACTAATGCCATTGCTCGTCTCCATACAGCATCATTGTTGGCCTGCAGCAGCGTCCTGTCTCCATGCTATGTTGTTGGAATTTGACTGATTGTTGGGGTACAATGTGAACAAATCTAAAGCCTTAAAGGCCTTCTTTGCCATCCAATTGAGCTTTAACAGGATGTTTCCAAGCATGCTGCGGTTTTTCTCTGGCTGCCTCTCGGCATGTTTGCCGTGCTGTGGCCGCATCTCCAACCCGTCCCCATTAAAGTCAATGGGGCCAGAGTGGACTTCCGGCGACATATGTGGGCTAGCATTAGCATGGACCCCTGCCGAAACACCCTGCAGGACAATCCTAACGCCAATGTGAAATAAGCCTAAGCTGCTGTTTTCTTTACTTGGCTAGTAAAGTTCAGTACAGATACCATCTGAGTCGTCAGGTCAGCCCTCGCCATATGAAACTACAGCTTCCAGTAAGGCCTGAACAGCAGTAAAGGGATGCTGGGAGTTGTTGTTTCACAAAACAGCATGCTACCACCCATCATCAGCTGTAGATCATCCAGGTGACTACAACTCTCATCATTCACAGTCAGTAGCAGAATAATCACTTCCATTTAGTGACTTACAGGTGTTGTCTCCTTCTGAGTTCTTCTCCATCTGGTTCAGACCACCATGATAACATCTCCTGGCCACAATTCGGCTCTGCAGATTTTGCCGAGAAGATGTTTTTAGCTTCTCTATTTACCAACACATTGGCATCCTGCAGACTAACACAGACTCATCTCAGTGCCACACACAGGGCCCCCAATGGTAGTGCCACATACTATATGCCTTCTGTATATAGTGCCACATGCTGTGTGCCCTCTGTATATAATGCCACATGCCCTTTGCCCTCTGTATATAGTGCCACATGCTTTGTGTCCTTTGTATATAGTGCCACATGCCCTTTGCCCTCTGTATATAGTGCCACATACTCTTTGCCCTCTGTATATAGTGCCGCATACTCTTTGCCCTCTGTATATAGTGCCACATGCTCTGTGCCCTGTGTATATATTGCCACATGCTCTATGCCCTCTGTATACTGCCATATGCTCCTTGCCCTCTGTATAAAGTGCCATATGCTCTGTGCCCTCTGTACAGTGCCAACATGCTCTGTGCCCTCTGTATATGGTGTGTGGTAATGTGCACGGAAGACTGGTTGGTAGTGGGATTCTTTCAGTCCACACCCTTCCAGGACATGTTTTCCTCTCACCTGAGGAGATCGCAGGTGAGGCCAGCTGGGTTAATCAGGCGGGGATAAACCAACCCGCAGTGTATGAGTCTGGGGAGAGAAATAGGCTGAGGAAGCCTGAAAGGTTGGAGCCTGCGGAGGCTCTGTGTGGTCTCAGCCAGGAGGGCTGAGTGGCCACAAGGCTTGGTATAGCCTGAAGTTTGGGGGGCCCAGCAACAGCTATGGTTAGAGGGTCGCACGGTTAGAGTCAGGAGGACTACTGGACCATCTCCCCCCAAGGTGCTGGTGAGGTCACAGCCTGGAGGCTGCTGGACCATACGACTGAGGAAGCCACATCTAAAGCTGTGTGTGAACTGCATTTTTCTAGGTGAGCTAGAGAACAAACAATATGTTAGTTACAGCCCAGACGGGCAGGTGTTTGTTTGGCTATGTTTTGTGCTGTTGCTTAAGTGTAAAATAAAGCACGAAAAAAAGGGGGATTTCAGTCAGCACATCCCAGTGTGCAGGTGCACGTTGCTATGGCTAAATGCACAAGGAAAGGAAAATACATACAATGCAACGGCACACTGCCAACCAGATAAAGCACAAAATGCCATAGTGATATGAGGTATTCTGAAGCTAATGCTATGCTTGTTTAGTAAATTAGAGATTCTTGGCAAATATATTTTGTACAAAATTATCTGAGCCCGTCCACCAAAACGCCAAGGGGGGCGTTTTGTGGGGCGAGAACCTAACACTATTTCCTACCTGTTATGTGCCAACCTTGGCTTCCGTATAATCAGGGGGTGTTGGTTCCACATGCATGCTGGATCCACTCTGCCTTTTGCCATTTCTGGTGCTTCAAAGGCCTCCACTAATTTAGGGATGCAGGTACCAACATGCATGACGAGTCCACTCGGCTTTATAGTTACACTAATTAAAATCAGCCTATGGGGCAGACAGGCTAGTCAGGAGTTCATGACCAAATGGAGTAGCTACACCTCCAGTACAAACTTACAAAGAAAAAAAGGGGAATTTCAGTCAGCACATCCCAGTGCGCAGGTGCACATTGTTATGGCTAAATGCACAAGGAAAGGAAAATACATACAATGCAACGGCACACTGCCAACCAGATAAAGCACACAATGCCATAGTGATATGAGGTATTCTGAAGCTAATGCTATGCTTGTTTAGTAAATTAGAGATTCTTGGCAAATATATTTTGTACAAAATTATCTGAGCCCGTCCACCAAAACGTCAAGGTGATCTCTGTAGGGCGAGAACCTAACACAATTTCCTACCTGTTATGTGCCAACCTTGGCTTCCGTATAATCAGGGGGTGTTGGTTCCACATGCATGCTGGATCCACTCTGCCTTTTGCCATTTCTGGTGCTTCAAAGGCCTCCACTAATTTAGGGATGCAGGTACCAACATGCATGCCGAGTCCACTCGGCTTTATAGTTACACTAATTAAAATCAGCCTATGGGGAAGACAGGCTAGTCAGGAGTTCATGACCAAATGGAGTAGCCACACCTCCAGTACAAACTTACAAAGAAAAAAAGGGGTATTTCAGTCAGCACATCCCAGTGCGCAGGTGCACGTTGTTATGGCTAAATGCACAAGGAAAGGAAAATACATACAATGCAACGGCACACTGCCAACCAGATAAAGCACAAAATGCCATAGTGATATGAGGTATTCTGAAGCTAATGCTATGCTTATTTAGTAAATTAGAGATTCTTGGCAAATATATTTTGTACAAAATTACCAAATCGTCAAGGTGATCTCTGCAGAATGGGAACCTAACACTATTTCCTACCTGTTATGTGCCAACCTTGGCTTCCGTATAATCAGGGGGTGTTGGTTCCACATGCATGCTGGATCCACTCTGCCTTTTGCCATTTCTGGTGCTTCAAAGGCCTCCACTAATTCAGGGATGCAGGTACCAACACGCATGCCGAGTCCACGTGCACCTGCACACTGGGATGTGCTTACTGAAATCCCCCTTTTTTTCTTTAAAAATCATACTTACCTTCTCCATTTGCAAGTGAAGTTGATTGTGGATTTCACAGAGAAATCCAGTGCACGGTGACATATGACGTCACCATGCTGGCTGGTGTGATGATGTCATCTCGGGCTGATGTCATCTCACTCCAGATCTTCAATCAAAATGACGGCGGCTGGCCCGTCGTGAGCAAATGGAGGAGGTAAGTATGATTTAATTTATTGTTCTGTTAATTTTATACTGTGTTTTTACTATCAGATGCCGCGATCATGTATGATTGCAGCATTTGAGGGGTACAATAACGGGGAGCGGCGCAATCGCGTTTCTGTCATTGCACCCACTGCTTACAAAGAAATGCACTTCATGATGAAGTAATTCGTCACAAAGCAAATTTTTTTTTTAAATTCAGTGAAGCAATTGAATTTTCCAATCCTTCGCTCATCTCTAATTACAATATATTGCAATATTGGTATTTTAGGCAGTTATTGCAGATAAAATATAATCAAGTCCTTTAACTAAGCGTAATGGCTACTGTCAGAAATATCTCAAGAAGTGGTGGAGCATGTGTAATCTAAATCACAAGCCAGTAATAATCTTCTGTCATCTTAGTCGCTTCTGAATACGTTCAGTTCACACCGGGTTTATTTAAGCCCATTAAAGCTGTGCTGGTATTGCTTCTTATATCTGTGAATTTAAAGCACCAGTGAATGCCTTAAAAATGACTGATGATTCATTCACAATGTGAAAACTGGTCCATCAAGAGCATATTTCACGCAGGCTGACTTTTCTTTCTGGCTTTTGATTGGAAAATTGACAGTACCTGCAACCTACTATATAACAATACATAAAACCGTAAACTGAGTAGGACAATAAGGTTTGCTTAAGGTCATGCGGTTAGAAAAGGTGAAGCTCAAGGCAATACCGAATATAGTTACCTATATAGCGGGAGTGTGTGTAGGGGATTGCTAAACAAAGGTTCTTCAGACATTCATGAACATGAGGTGACCTTTATCCTTCCCCCTTATAGTATGGACATTGTCAGCTGTTTCATTTTTATTGAACCTAAAATTCCCATATTTCACCGGCTTAGTTTTTCATTGTGTGTATTTAATGTTCATGACACATTTATTCCAACCACTCACCATTTTCCCTGCTCCCATCATCATGTTGATGCAGTATAAATGACATACCCAGGAGGACAACTTCTCGTTGACCACAGCCTGCATGGCTGGCAATGTTCCTTCTAAACTGCTCTATTTTTGGTGGTCTGAGGCAGTGAAAAGGGTTAATATCAGTATATTATATTATGTATATTATGGTCTTGTGCATTGAAAGGGTAACATTGAGGATCCCTGGTGGTCTAGGCCAGTGATGGGGTAATGTCAGTATATTAGGTGGTCTAGGGCAAACAGCTAATTGTATTATTCTTGAAGAAGGGCAGTTTAAAGTTGCTATTGCTGTAACATTGTGTTCCTTCCTTGTCCTGATCATAAATATTGGTTTAGGGATAGGATAGAGAGAACCATGCAGCTGCAATTTACCGTACAGCTACAAAACTCTCTCTATGATTGGGCAGAGCAATTTAGGGATGCTCAGCCAGATAATATGGGGGAAGTCAGCTTGTGGTGAGGTGGATTGATCACAGCTGGACATACCTTTTACATTACCTATAAAAAAAATTAACATCTGCCTCCCTCTGAAACCTCTGGTCCCAGATGGAGCCCAGTAAAAGTCTGTAAGTGAAGAGATCCTGTTCTTGAGATGTTACGGCTTAGGCCTCTTTCACACAAACGTATTTTTTGCGGACTCCGATCCGCATTTTCCACATGAAAAATGCGGACCCATTCATTTCTATGGGTCCGCAAAAAATGCGGACAACACACCGTGTGCTGTCCGCATTCGTTGCTCCGTTCCGTAGCCCGGAAAAAAAAAATAGAGCAATATCCGCATTACGGACAAGAATAGTACTGTTCTATTAGGGGCCAGCTGTTCCGTTCCACAAAATACGGAATGCACACGGATGCCATCCGTTGTTTTTGCGGCTCAGCAATTTGCGGACCGCAAAACACAACGTTCGTGTGAAAGAGGCCTTATACAAAGCTAGAAACAGGTACACAGTAAGCTGACCCTCCCTTGAGCTGAGAAACACAGTTGCAGATCCCACCTTGAAAAAGCCTCAGCAAAGAGCTGAATGGGCAAAGATCTAACTATGATGAACTTGAATTTAAAGGGAATCTGTCAGCTCCAAAACACACCCAAACTAAAGCAAGCAGTAAGCAGTGTTTAGTGTGAAGGAAGATTATGCAGCTTTTATCTTCATGCTCCCTTGCATTCGCTGTGCTCCCACAAACCAGCAGTAAAATGCACTGAGAGAACTCCTCTTTGAGTCCACTCCATTAGGTGTGTGAGCTCAGGAGTCCCCTCAATGTATTTTACTGCTGGTTTTCTAGAGTCCAGCATCATAATGCAGGTGAGTATGAAGATAATAATTATATAACTGGACTCAGTGTCACTTACACTATACACCGCTTACTCCAGTTTGGGGAGGGATTTGGAGCTGAGAGACTCTTTTTAAAGGGGTTCTCCGGGAATTGAGTAAATGAAAATACTTATATATTACTTTATTATAAATATATTCCCAAATGCTTTTCATTAGTTATAATGGCTCGCTTTGTCTAGGGAGCAATGATAATTGCGGTGCAGGTGCAGTGAGGAAGCCCGAGCCGGCTAGCTTGCTTCACTCACTGCGCCTGCACCGAACGCAGGCGTGAGATTCATTAAGCAGACAGGGCCGGTCGGAGGAGCCGAGCGCTTTCCTGGCCCTGTCAATCAAGAAGATGAGGGCGTGGATTGAGATGGGCAAACGGAGCCTATAGGAGCAGGAGCAACGCCCCCCCTGCTCCTAGAGGCTAATTAGCATATTATAAAAGTTTAAATTAAACAAAAACGGGGGCAGTGAGGAGAAAATAAATTACATAGTTAGCATCAGGTGACATTTGCACATTGAAAATGTCATTCTGTTTAATAGGGAAAAACGTGGTAACAGAAACCCTTTAAAGATACTTGCTAGTGGAGAGGCATTCTTGAGGTTGCGGTGAATGTTATGTGTTGATGGTGCTTTCCTTTGTAGCTATAACAACTTACTCGGTCACATATGTAGCTTCTACTACCATACCATGGGTCACTAACTTACAGTATATGTGACCAATACTTAAAGGGGTTGTCCGAGTTATGAAAAAAAAAAGTATAGTACTGTAAATCTGATGGCAGCAATATATAACTAAGTTAAGCAAGTTTTAGGCAAAAAAAATCTCTATTTCCTCATTTCCCTGGTTCTCCTCTGGCCTTTTTTTACCTGCAGTAATAACAATCTCTGCCCCTCCCCCTTCCTGCTATGCAAAGGCAGTGAATACAAGAGCTGGCCTGAGTGACATGTCTGTCTGCTGGAATACTCTGCAGCATGATGTATGTGTAGGACTACAAGTCCCAGCTGTACAATGACACTGCTGATACACACAGGGTCTTCCCCCTACCTGTTCTAGTACAATACAATACTTTGCATCTCCTCCAGATCAGCTCTAGTCAGCTCTGTGTCTGTAGGGTGAGGAGGGCATATCCTGTGTCTCTTTACATCTGCAGCTGCTGTTGTAAAGCCTTCAGTGTGTTCTGGCTGAAGGGGTTAATGTTTTATCTGAAAGAATCCAGGGAGAGAGCAGATAGCAGCAGCGGCAGAGCAGGGGGGCGTGGCCAGCACAGTGACATCTCATGTACAGGCTCTGTGCACGAATATAAGATTAGCAGGGAGGCCTGCTGACATCACAGGTCATGTGACCCTGAGTGAAACCTGAGAAACCAGCAGCTTTAGAAGCAGAAAGTGTATGGAAAAGCTGTTGTATTTGACTAGTAAGAAACATACAAAGGACAAAAAAATAACTCAGACAACCCCGTTAGCAGTCTTCAACATATATTCTTAACGTTCATAATGGAGGAAATATTATCAAGTGCGTCGAGTAAACCTGTAATGGCTCATACTTAAAACTACTGTATGACTAAGAATACACATTTTTTCTTGCATGTAATGTACTATAATAATGGACAATGCTTTTAGTGTGAAGACGTCTGCATTACTGTGTTATACTCTGAATGGTCCCCGGTTATAAGTGGTGTTCCCCAAGGATGGGATTAATAGTGCTGTTTCTATTTTTGCAGATGACACCAAACTTTGTAATACAGTCCAGTCTATGGAATATGTTAATAAGTTACAAGTTGACTTGACAAACTTACTGTTTGGGCCTCCACTTGGCAAATGAGGTTCAATATAGATAAATGTAAAGTTATGCACTTGGGGGCGAATAATCTGCATGCAGCATATGTCCTAGGGGGAGTAACACTGGGAGAGTTACTTGTTGAGAAGGATCTGGGTGTATTAGTAGATCGTATACTAAATAACAGCATGCAGTGCCAGTCAGCTGCCTCTAAGGCCAACAGAATTCTGTCTTGTATTAAAAGAGGTATGGACTCGCGAGACAGGGATGTAATAATGCCACTATACAAAGCGTTGGTGCGGCCTCAACTAGAATACGCAGTTCAGTTCTGGGTGCCAGTCCATAAAAAGGATGCCCTGGAGTTAGAAAAGGTACAGAGGAGAGCCACTAAACTGATAAAGGCCTGGAAGATCTTCGTTATGAGCAAAGATTAAATGAACTGAACTTATTTAGCCTTGAAAAAAGACGTCTAAGGGGGGACATGATTAATCTGTACAAATATATAAACGGACTATACAAAAAATATCAAGGGAAGCTATTCTGTGTTAAACCCCCTCAAAAAACAAGAGGCCACTCCCTACGACTAGATAAAAAAAGATTCAGTCATAGGAGACGACAAGCATTCTTTACAGTAAGGTCTGTGAATCTCTGACATAGCCTGCCGCAGGAACTGGTCACAGCAAATACAGTAGATGGCTTCAAAAAGGGTTTAGATGCCTTTTTAATTCAACATAATATTGAGGCTTATGACAATGTATAGGAATCATGTTCTACTCACCCTTTCCCTTGGCCCAACCCCTTTTTAAAAGGAAGATCAATGTCCATCCAGGAATGGCTATAGCAGGATTACAGGTTGGACTTGATGGACTTGTGTCTTTTTCCAACCTAAACAACTATGTAACTATGTAACTATATTATCAGTAGGGTTCATCGAATCGAAGTATTCGAAGTGGACATTAATCCGAATTTCAGGAAAAACTTGATTTGCTGCGAAGCCAAATTTCCTCGTCCTTCATGGTAACAAATCAATTTTCCCTGAAATGGCCATGTGAAGAGGTGAGGTGCAGGCATCTTGTTTGAAGATCCAGCACAAAAGCTCATGTGTGCTTCCTCATGTACAACACCAGCCGGTGTGATGAAGTCATCACGCACCGTGCAAAGAGTACGAGATCTGTTATATTTTTAAATTATGAAAGATTATGCTAATGTGATGCCATGATTGTGTTTTGGATGGCACAAATGCACATTTGTCTTCAAAGCTAGCTCTCTAAATACAGTGCTGTGAAAAAGTGTTTGCCCCCTTACAAATTTCTTTTATTTTTGCACATTTCTCTCACTTAAATGTTTTCGATTATCAAACACATTTGAATATCAGACAAAGGTAACCTGATTAAACACCAAACTGCACTTTTTAAATGCTAATTTTATTTATTAAGGGAAAAAAGCTATCTAAGCCAATATGAGTCTTTGTGAAAAAGTAATTGCCCCCCTAAGCCTAATAACTGGTTGTGCCACCCTTGGTGGCAACAACTTCAGTGAAACGTTTGTGATAACTGGCAATGAGTTACATCTCTGTGGAGGAATTTTGGCCCACTCTTCTTTGCAGAATTATATTTATTCAGCCACACTGGAGGGTTTTTGAACATGAACGGCCTGTTTAAGGTCATGTCACAGCATCTCAATCAGTTTTAAGTCTGAACTTTGACTAGGCCGCTCCAAAACCTTCATGTTGTTTTTTTTTCCAGCCATTCAGCAGTGGACTTGCTGTTGTGCTTCGGATCATTGTCCTGCTGAAGAACCCAAGTACGCTTGAGCTTAAAGTCACAAACTGATGGCCGGACATTCTCCTTCAGGATTTTATGGTAAAGAGCAGAATTCATGGTTCCATTCTGAAACAGCAAAGCGGCCGTGACTATCATACTACTACCATCATGTTTGACTCTCTGTATGATGTTCTTTTTTGGAAATGCTGTGCTAGTTTTAAGGCAGATGTAATGGGACAAACACCTTCCAAAGAGTTCCACTTTTGTCTTGTCAGTCTATGGAATATTTTCCTAAAAGCTGGATTTTTTGACAAGTATTAGACAGGCCTTTGTATTCTTTTTGGTCTGCAGATGTTTTTAGCTTGGGACTCTCCTATGGATACCATTTTTGCCCGGTCTATTTCTAATTATTGAATCATGAACACTGACCTTACCTGAGGCAAGTGAGATCTGCACTGCTTTAGATATTCTTTTTGGTTCTTTTATGACCTCCTGGAGTCGTTGATACGCTCTTGGAGTAATTTTGGTAGGCCGGTCACTCCTGGGAAGATTCACCATTGTTCCATGTTTTCTCCATTTGCGGATAATAGCTCTCACTGTGGTTCACTGGGGTCCCAAAGCCTTAGAAATGGCTTTGTAACCCTTTCCAGACTTTCTTTCTCATCTTGTCATGACAGGGGAACAAGGGATAGTGTGCCCTGTCTGAACCCGACCTCTTTCCCTGCCTACTTACAGTAGATGCCCTAGGCGGCAAAACCGTAACTTGGCGGCAGTCCCTATACTGTATACATGCACGGGGCAGGCAAAGGGAACACAGGGAAAGACGAACACAGACAGAACACAACACAATAACAGAATAGTCAGCAAGCCAAGTCAGAAACAGGAGGTCACGTCAAATACCGAGGGGAATAGCAAAAGCGTAGTCTAAGTCCGAAGCCAAAATCCAAATACACCAATAAATCCAATAGCAGCAAGGGTCACGATCACTGCTTAGAAGACTAATCACAGGCAACCTGTGGCCAGCAGGCTGCCTGCTTAAATAGGCCCAGAAGATGGGTCATGTGACGTGGCCAGCGTCACGTGACCCAACTCACAAACTTAAAACACATAAGCACTGACTAATGGGCGTCGGCGCTCAGCTCCCCTGCTGCTTGTTGTCCAGGGGATGGAGGAAGCTGGCCGTGCTTATGAAGCACACGTCACTGGGTCCTCCAGTACCCTGGTTTCTAGGGGAAACAACCTGTTTAGAGCTAGACACGGGAGACTGGCGGCGCAGTAAGGATGAGGCGCATCGCTGGCTCGCTGTAACACATCTGTTCTTAATTTCTTCAGATCGGGGCATGATGTGTTGCTTTTTGAGATCTTTTAGCCATGTTGTCAGATGGGTTGAAGTGATTTCTTGATTCTACCGGTCTGTTAATAATCAGGCCTGGGTTTGGCTAGTGAGATTGAACTCAGCTTTCCAAAAACTGTGACTAATCACAGTTAATTCATAGGGGGTGGGGGCAATTATTTTTTCACATAGGGCCATGTTGTTTGCGATAGCTTTTTTCCCTTAATAAATGAAATCATCATTTAAAAGCTGATTTTGGTATTTCCTTAGGTATATTTGTCTGATTTTCAAATTTGTTTGATATACTTTTCCACAACACTATATATTCTGCTAGCCACTGTGCTGTGCCACATTTCTCTACATTGTCCTATTTTAGCGTAATAAAGTTTACATTATAATTAACCGTATTAGTGCGCGCTGCCTGGGGACAGTGTATAATCAAAGCTCTCCATTCAATCAGGCATATTTTTACATAAGTAATGCTATTATATTCCTGCAGAAGTTGAAAAGGTTAGTTATTTCTGTGACATATTAGATCATGAAACATATTGTTATTGTGAGTTTATTCTAATGCCAAGTTATCAGCGTTATGTATGTGCTCTGAATACTGAACAGCCTGCCGATCAGCTCATTTTGTAGAGCCTGCCTGAATTTTTATGTTCTAAATAAAAAAATAGATGTACCAACTTTTTCATTTTAATAAAATGTGTTCTAAAGATGGCAAACCTGCAACTACATTTGAAGATTGACACAGGTAGGTATGGGTAGATTCACACCTCCATTTAACTGAACTGGCAGGCTGTTCCAGCAGAGAATCCAAGTCAGACGGATACTGCCATTCACCACCGAACTCCAAAGACTATAATGGTATATGGGCATGCAATGGGCATAAGGGCACCCAACAGGTTGTGTCTGGCAAAAAGCCGGCATTTTGCTGGAAAGCCGCCGGATCCTTGCCTAGGAGATCTGGCAGTGAACAGCAGTATCTGGCTTTGCCGGATCTCGTGAATTCCGACTGATTTTGCTGGAATCAGTTGAATGGAGGCGTAAACCTACCTTAATAGTTATGTAAGTCAACAGTCAACAGTCAACCCATATAGTTCCTATGAGTATGGAAGTGGTCACATGCATTATGTATGGAGCCAGAAAAATGCTTATAGAGGACACCATACCTGCCTCTGAAGTTGACAGAAAAAAAACCTTTTTTTTTGGATGCCATATTATGGAGGTATTTCTCTTAGAAGCGTTGAGTTCTGTAATTTATGAGATCCATGGGTCGGCCTTGGCTTTTTAAGCACATATCACAGATGATTGATCTAATGGACATCTGGAGAATTTGGAATCAACCCCTTGAACTCTTTATTGTGTTCCTAACAATTTTTATAATGTGGCAGGTGCACTGTACAAGCTCAGCCAGAACATGGCTGATGGCATCACACTGCCTGGATCAGGTTGATCACATAACTAATCCTCTAGAATTACAAGAGGCTAAGCAAGTTCTTTGGGTGCTACAGTTTTAGCTTTAAGGAGGTTGAAGAAGCAGACAGAAGATAATGATTTTCTCCTACAAGAGATAGGAATTGAGTTGGAAGCAAACGAGCAACAAGTCCATCAACCTTGGAAGGATAAAAAAAGGTGGGAGGTGAGACCATCATCAAGAGGGGGGCCCCATTTTGACTTTTGGTATAGGGCCTTATCTACTCTGTGTATAATTTGGACTCAACCTATATCAGACTGTAATGTATATAGTATATGAAGTGAAATTACTATGTTATGTTACTAAATGTGCTAGTTATCAGGTGTAGTAATAAACCATTAGCATTTACAAAAACATTTAGCAGTCAGGGTGGTCCATGGATGAAGTGGTTCCTAGATCAGGTTGAACACATAATTAATCCTCTAGAATGACGAGATGCTAAACAAGTTCTTCTCCTCATTATGGGTGCACAACGCTAAGAAGGATGAAGAACTAGCTAGAAGATAATGATACTCTCCTACAAGAGATGGGAAGTGGGTTGGAGGCAAATGAGCAATGGGTCCATCAACCCTGGAAGGGCAAACAAGGTGGGGGTGGGAAAGTGAAACTAGCATCAGAAGGGAGGCCCCATTTTGGTTTTTGGTATAAAGCCCAGACTGTATTGTATATAGTATTTGAGATAAAATGCACTAGATGTCAGGTGTAGTAATAAACCATTAGAATTATCATTTGCGAACACAAAAAACTTTAAATGTTCACATACACTTTACTTAACCATCTGTAAAATACACAAATGTAGATCCCACAGTTTATTAATAGGTGTATTTCAAGATAATAATACATTTTACTGTGTAATAATTGTTCTCAGTGTTGAGTTTACTGGACCATTCAACTGTCATAAAGTCAAATATCCTCTGAGAAAATTACTTTACAGCAATGTTAATTATATTCTTTATGGTCAAATTCAATGCAATCTTAAAATACAAGATAAATTAATGTAATATTGTGTGTAAATGAAATTATTATTCTCAAGAGGATGGGGGAAGAGGGTTAGGTGGAGTTAAAAAGGTTGTCTAGGAAGACAGCTCCTTTTAAAATTCATGTCAGCTTGGTGAACAGCAGATAACCCATCTGCCTTCTTTATATAAGTGTCTCATCTTTCAGAATGCCCCCACTGAAAAGTAGAACAGGGTCCTTAGCCCCCGCCCCCCCTGCTTCTCTGTGCTGCACAAATGGCATGGAGGCTGGGCATGCACCCTGCTGCTCCATTTAAAGTCTATGGAGCTGAAGAAAACAGCCGAGCACTCTACTCAGGATCAGCCTAACTGACATCGAATGGAGTGGCAACCAGATGTGCATAGGTGATAGATGTCCTTCATGGCCAAGCCCCTTTAAAGTGCACATTCAGCAGGATAAATCCTATTAAACCAGGCATATTGCTTGGTGCAGTTGATCATGCTGATTAAAATGATACCTGTCTTGCAAAAATCAGTTTCCTGAGAAAAAAAGACTCTTATTTTTTATGCAACTGAGGGCTTCAGTCCACAAGGGGAGTGGCACAGAAGTGGTCATTTGCATAAATAATAAAAGCTTTTTTTCTCAGGAATTTCCACAACCCATTTTCATAAGGCAGGTATCATTTTAATCATCCGGATCAACCCTACCACACAGTATGTATGGTTTGATAGGGTTGATGTTGATGACTGGTATTATTTAGCTAATTCTTTTACTTACCAAGTTTTTTTTCTATTCAGTTGAGGCAGCCACTTTTTTTTTCACAGGTCACAGGAAGTGCATCCATATTCGCAACCAGATATGTAACTATAGGGGTTACAGAGGTTGCAGATATAGCTGGACTTCGGCACTATAGGAGGCTCAACAGCCTCTCTATTACATAAGAGGACATTAGTATTATACAGGACACATGAGCTAGCCATGTTATAGATTTTATACTGGGGCCTATGCTTTTGGTTATCTTAGAAACCATTAAACCATTTTCCACCTCTTATACAAGATGTTTTTATTTACTGATAGCAAGCAGAGATGTTCAAATGGTATGAAATTCAATGCACATTAGCCATTTGATCCTATGCCCTTGCAGGTTATGGTCAGAGGCTTTGGAGAGAGAGATCCAAGATGTTCAAGAAGAATCTGGCTTTAACCTTGTGTTCAGCATTTGACTTCTGGACTACTGGGATCTATAAATATTTCTCTATACGTATCCTTTACTTGTAGCTGAAAATCTATATTTTTCACACTGGCCACTAGGACTAAAATATGTAGACTTCCCATCTTTAGAGAGCAGCACATGGGCCATAGACACATGAACAGAAGAAGACCTCATTGATTTCTATGGTAGAGTTTTCTAGGCATGCTCTGTGACCTGTGCAGTGGTTAGGAGAGAGTAGATAAACTGTGATATCACATTGTGAATGGTAGACCCTGTTTTATCTATATAGAGGTTTTACTTGTCATTGTAAATCTGCCTGTAATGATAATGAGATGACTGCTGAAAAGTGACCTGAACATAGCAGGAAATCATGAACTATTATTAGACCTAGTGGCCAGTGCAAAAATTTCAGTATTATATACATTTTTTTTTTAAATATAGATAGTGACATGGAAAAATTTTAAAAAAGCTTACCAAAAATTCATAAAATGCATGTTCAACATAAAAGTGTGATTTTAAAAAATAGGGTCATTTTTTCATGACATATTCCCTTTAAGTGTTGTAAACTTATTCCATCAAAGGTGGGACATTTGAATCAAAGAAGGGTCATACACAAGCCATAGGAATGTAGAGTACTATCCACTTATTTTTCCTCCATGGTGTTGGTTTTTACAGTCACACATGGATTTCAGACATTTAGGTAAGACTAATGCAGAAATGCAGGAAAATTCTGAAGAGCTCACAAACAATCTCTCACCGCTGTACATCAGAAATGTGTATATTATCCCAGCTGTAGCTTTTCTTTTACAGATAAGCCACTCTTTACCGGCAGGCTGAGAAACCGCGCAATATTGATCATATCACATTCAGTTCTTTGAGATCTTCTGATGTTGGAAAAAAAACTGGGCGCACATGGCTTTCAATTTAGATTATTGGATTAGTAAATGTGGGGATGGCTGTGCTGTACCTTAGTGGCTTGGATTTGCTACGTACATCGTAAAGTGACTCTATGATAAAAAAGTGCCTTTTTTGTGAAAGAACTGATTTTTTAAAACTATATTTATACATGTAATTTGGTTTTCAAAAGTGCTGACATCTAGTGGCCAAACAAGCTGCACTGCCAACTCAACACTGCAGAGGCATCACTTTACAGCCTACTGCAAAGTGAAAAATGGGCAATCCCTACTTGTTACAAGGGTCCTTTAACAAGCAGACACACTAAGAGAGTGACTAAATGTGGCAGGAGGAGCTGTGGGTCCTGATTAAAGGAGGCAGTCATAGAGGAGATGGAGTTGTTGTGCAAGCTGACGGCCACCAAGTTGTTGGGCGGAGAGAGAAAGAACAGCCAAGTTTGTAAAGCAAGGTGGAAATTGCTACATACAGAGGTAGTTTTAGAATAAGCACCACTTCAGAGACTGTGCATTGTGTTATTGTACTGCATTATGTGGTGACATTTACAGTACATCACAGTACATCACGGCCTGTCCATGGGTTGGGATTAGAGATGAGCAAACTTCTTGAAATTTTTCAAAAAATGTCCAATATGAATCAAATATACTTCAATTGGCCTAATAATTGGTATATGACACTCTATGGTTTCATAGGACTCAGATTTTATTCATATCTTTTCAGTGTATAGTCTCTCTGTCCTCCCCCTTTCGTCTACTTTTAAGCCCTTTAACGCAATACAATAAATAGCAAATAATGTTAGAGTGACACTGACATATATAGCTATTGGTAAACACATGGTTAACAATGTTAACAAACAATGCTTTTAACATACTGTGCCATCGCTTTTGTTATGCTTTTTAATATTAGTAACCTTGTCCCTTATCGGGGCAGATGATGCTTGAACATACACTGTGTTATCGGAAAAAATAGTGGTTTGTTGGGACCAAGAATCCAAAAATTATGTCTTGACGGTGGCAAGTCACTTGCCCCTGTTTATACACACATGTTAATGTCAGAAGAAACAGTGGCTTGTTCTGTACAAGAGTCCAAAAATTACACGTTAATGGGGGCAGAATGCATGCTAGTAGTTATACATTTACAGGTGTTCATTTTCAGAAGGAACAATGGCTTGTTCTGAAGTTGAACAAGCCTGGAAAAAATCCTTTGGATGGATATAGAAAGGGTAAGGTGTGTAGAGGTAATTGTGGCAGCAATAGTAGCACCAGCAGTGTTAGGAGAGCATGGGACAGACAAGGCAGCAAGTAGTTATGTGTGTGGCTGTGTTGGGGTAGTAGTCATAGTAGGTGGATTAGTAGGTGGAGTAGTAGAAGCTTTGCAGTGATGGTAGCAGCAGCCATATGGTATGGAACATGATGGCAGGCAGACAGTGGCATAGTATGGAACATGACAGAGCACTGTCAGCAACGGCAGATCTATCATCACAGATCCATACCTTGTTCATTTCGACTAAAGTAATGTTTTGTACACTAGCTGTGTACCAACTGTGATGCAGCCGCCACTGCCACCAATGAAAATAGCACTGAGGAGGAGGGGAAGGGCTGTGAAGCTGGCCACCGATGAATATAGCAATGGGGGGGGGGTCCCTGTTGCCACTGCACCACTAATGAATATAATTAACCCCTTAATACAAATGTAGTTGGCAGGTGCCGGCCGTTTCACACAGCCGCCTCAATGACAGGGATCTCACCAAACCGCCTCAATTAACTCCTCAGGTGCCACATCTGGGCGGTTAATTAATGGGGTTCTCGGGATCACCGTGCCCTGTCATTTAGGCCGGGTGTCAGATATCTGTAACGGCCCACACATACCGCCTACATTTGTACTAGGGGTTAATTATATTCATTGGTGGTGCAGTGGCCACCATCCTCAGTGTTATTTTCATTGGTGGTGCAGTGGCCACAGGTTCCCCACTCCTCAGTATTTGCATTGGTAGCAGTGGCAGCTTCCGATCAGAGCCCTGATTTTTTAGGAATTTAAAGACAGAGGCACAATTAAATGCCCCTCCCTTTCTATAAACACTGGTATTGACAATTTATTTTGGTACTAAGGCAGTTTTCGCAGTGAAATGTGTTTGAACTACATGGCACACAACACTAATATAATGCACTCACCAAGGTGTATAACAGTGCAATTATTGTAGTAAATGTGTTTGAACGACAACGTAAATTGCAGTAATAAAACATGTTAACTATTTTGGTATAAGAAGGCAGTTTTTGCAGTAAATGTATTTGAACTACATGGTACATTTTAGTAATAGAATGCATTGACTAACACAAGTATAGTAGTACAATGTATGCAGTATAATGTGTTTGAACTACACAGTATATTGTAGTAATAGACTGTGTTCATCAACTCAGGTATAATAATGTGATTTTTGTAGTAAAATGTGTTTGAACTAAATAGTTTTTTGCAGTAAAAGTATAATGCATTCAAAAACGCAGATGAAGAATTGCCTTACATAATTGTGTGTAGTCCCGTTAATCAGCCTGATAGTCCATATCCATTAATGCACCATAGTAGAGTAGCCGCTTCACCGCATCCTTGTTTCATTGTCTTGCTGAGAGATTACAGGTTCATAGTTTGAAGATTTCAATGTTTGAACAGCTATATTGACAGGCGATCAGTTGAGTTTAGTAGAATTGTAATGTATATTAACTCCACAGACCGACCATTCTCCAATCTCCATGTTTTCAGACGACGTCAAAAACATTGGTAGGGATCTTAGTGCGTGGCTGCTAGAGACCCGATCATCTCCAACCCCCTCGGTACTGACCTTGTACTAAGCCATCCCATAAATGTTATAAATCGGGACCTGGAGCCACAGACATTCAGCCATAATGGGTCAGATTCATGTGTCCCCAGTGTAATCCTTTTGACTGTGAGAGCACTTCAGTATAAATTCCACATAATAATGCAGTATGAAATTGCTCACAAATAGGGCACTGCATTACCATTCAAAATACACAGTACTGCAGAGAATTGCAAAGCAATCAGGAAGTAAAACATAAAATAAATCTACACTACAGATGGGGCTGCCTCTTGAAAGCAATTTCTTAAAGTACTGCAATATGTAGAAAATGCAAGAATGCCTCGGCATTAAATATTCAAAGATGATATTACTGGGAGAGGCAGAGGCATAACTCTCCTGTATTGTTGCTTTTTCTGCCACCTTTTCCCTATTTGTGATTTGTAGTCATTGATTGCAGAGATAATTGACACTGTTCAAAGCATCAATTCTGTCACCTCTCTGATTGAAGGGCAAACTCTCAGCCCCCAGCAATCTTGAGTGCTCCGGACGGGTAATTGTAGGTTAAAACGCAATGGTTCAGCTGACCTGCTCAGAGATGCCTCCTAGGTATGAGAAATATCCAGTTTTATTTCCACCCTGTAATATTTTGTAAGTATTCTTAAAAATGTCTTTTGTACTTAGAGTGTGACTATATTCACAGTGTCATCGAATAATATATGTATAATATATAGGGGTCTCTCTGGAACGTAACTGAGATACAGTGTGTCGTTCCTGCACAGTAGACCTTCATTTTGACTGGTGAGACTATATTATATGCCGGAGGTTGCGGACTCCTTGGATGTGTTACTAAAATACCAGATTTTTAATTAAAATTAGTATCTACTGATATTATAATGTCTGTTCTTCATCTGCTCTCCCATTTGAAATGTATGGAAAGCCTAAAAGGAAGAATTTTTGTTGATAGTTACAATATGGACTTAAATGTTTGTTTCCCTATTTTTGTGTTGGAGTACCTTCCCTTAGCGCACTAAGACCTTATTCACACAGTCAGGGTTTAGTGAACTGATTTCCATCAGTGATTGTGAGTTGGCGCTAGAAGTGGGGACTCCTAGAAGATGTGTGATCAGCTTAGGCTACTTCCACACTAGCGTTTGAAAATTCCGGTATTGAGTTCCGTCATAGGGGCTCAATACCGGAATAAAACGCTTCAGTTTTGTCCCCATTCATTGTCAATGGGGACAAAACTGAACTGAAGACAACGGAATGCTCCTGAAAGCATTCTGTTCCGTCTTCAGACCGGAGAGCAAACCGTAACATGCTGCGGTTTGCTCTCCGGTCCAGGCATCCGCACCAAGACGGATCCGGAATGGTCCCCAATGCAAGTCAATGGGGCGGATCCGTTTGGTGTGATATACTAGTAAACGAATCCGTCCTCCATTGACTTTCAATGCAGTTCATGACGTATCCGTAACCTACACACATACACACAATACACACATACAGACATAGACATACACATAAACATAAACATTAACATACACAGACATATACACATACATACTTACATGCTCCCCGGCAGGTCTCCAGAGCGCAGGAGGAACAGGACGGCGCGCACAGATGACGATTCCACCAGGCGCCCAGCAGAGGGCGCTGTGGGGAATCGTCACCTGTGCGAGCCGTCCTGCTCCTCCGGCGCTCTGGAGACCTGCCGGGAGCATGTAAGTATGTATGTGTATTTGTCTGTGTATGTGTGTGTGTCTGTGTGTATGTATGTACTGTGTGACATGTGTGGGGCCGGAGCGCGGTTCGCTGCGGCAGTCCGGATTCTGCAGCACCCTTCACCTGCCAGATCAGGCCTGCCGCTAGTGTGAAAGTAGCCTTAGTGATGTTACCAAGGTGGACCAAGAAATAAGGAAAATAACTATTTTATTAACCCCTTCAACGCTGTAACAGAAAAAAAAGAAAAACACACGATTCACTGTTTTTTAGTCACCATTACCCACTCAAAAATTGAATAACAGTGAGGAAAAAGTCACACAAAAATGGTGCCACTAAAAACTACAGTTCGTCCCTCAAAAACAAGCTCTCATACAGCTCTGTGAATGGAAATATAAAGGATGTCATTTTTAGTGCACAGTGAACGCTGTGATGTCAAAACCCCAAAAACCTTGGTGGAATTGTGTTTGTTTCTTTTAATTTAACTCCCATGAAGAATTTTTTCCCAATTTCTTATAATAGTCATGGTTAATTAAATTGTGCCCTTAAAAAATACAAAGGAAAAAAATGAAAATGCAAAACCAAAAATGGCCCTGGTTGTACTAAATGTTTAATTCTATGCAATAGTATTCAGATTGATGTGCAGGTTTGCAAATGTTGAATATTTTTCATGTTATAACCCCTTTAACCTTTCGTGTACCGCTGTGCTGCCCTGTCAGTCGGCTGCCACTGTTAAGAAGTGATTGGGTGCTTTACAGCAGCCAAGTCCATTCCACTTTGTGGAGGACTCTGGTAAATACCTGTTTAAGCCCTTAGACTCGTCTATCCAGAGTGGCCAGCTCAAAATCTGACTATGGAAGCCTTCTTAGTGCGTAAATACATTATGAAGGTCATTTATCAAACTGGTGTACAGTAGAACTGGCTTAGTTGCCCATAGCAACCAATCAGATTCCTCCTTTCATTTTCCAAAGGACCTGTCCAAAATGAAAGGTGGAATCGGATTGGTTGCTATGGGCAATACCCGATATGTGTATATTTTATATTTGATACCCTGTTGTTTGTATTGGTGCTGTATAAATGCTTATGAATGTTGTATGGGCCTTATAATTTTATACTAATGTTACCTGCACTTGGAACTTTCGAGCCACATATTTTTTACTTTGTTGGAATTTTATATAACAGAGTGCATAACCAAAGAAGAGATATGACTGCAGTAAACAGCACAGTTCACACTGACTGCCATATACTTCTGATTGATAATTTAGCCTTAATAGAATGCAAGGATGACCTGGAGCTTATTTAAGATATGCATACAAGTCATAATATTAATATACAGAGCAAAATGCTATAAAAGGTATGCTAATTTCAGATGTTGAAAGGTCTTAGCATAATAAGATGCTAGCTCATACATATTAATAAGCGCTTGTACTTACTGCTTTGTATCAATAAGATGATCTTAAGAAATATCGGCAAGTACTGTAGGTAACAGTTTCTTAATGATAAATAGACATTAAGGGGTTATATTAAGTAATCAAAGCCATGTTATGTTATCCCAGAATCTAAAACTGTAATTATCGGTGGGATTCTTACCCTGCCATGTTTCATTCCACAGCTCTGTGCTAAGGGGAAGTCCACTAGGACAATCAGAATGCATCAGACGCTATTAGAGGAAATGTGTCATCAGAAAATGACCTATTGTTTAAATCACGTTTTTATGTTAAATATTTTTTTTTTAGAATTTTTGGTGAGTTATTTTTATTTTTTGAGGTCAATATCTATATTATAAAAAAATGTATGTTATCCTACAGTTTTCACTCTGGCCTAAAATATGTTAAGACTTCCTGTCTTTTGAGAGTAGCTATATGGGACATAGACAGTGTCGGACTGGGGTGCCTAGGGCCCACCAGTTAAATTTATTTTGAGGGCCTAAATATTCAAATATTACCTGCTCCACAGCAGCAGACGAGGGTCCCTGCAGCGACTTTGAGAAGATGGGTTCCCCTGGAAAAGAGGATACTGGTTGGTCTGTCTCTGTACCTAGAGGCCATCTCAGCTACAGTATCTGATGTATCTATGATAATAAACTGGGGAGTTTCTTAAATAATCTGCCCATTTTTTATATGACCATAGACTGGTTGACATGTTGTATGCTGCCTATTAGTGATGAGCGAACCTGCATACACTGGTATGTAACTAGTGTGTGACACCAAACGGATCCGTCCCCATTGACTTACAGTTGGGTGAGGACGGATCCAGATGGCTGCGGGCAGGGGAGCGCAGGGGATCCGAGCATTGAACCGCTCGTTACGAGCAGGTTCGCTCATCACTACTGCCTATCTTTATGTAGTACAATCACTCTGTGTTATGTGTCACTTGTGCAGGGGGTAGTAGACTAGGGGCCCACCTTACTTGGAGGTCCACCGGGGGATTCACTTGTACCCCTGTGGGCTAGTCCGAGCCTGGACATAGACACAATAGAAGACAGGAGGGGACCTTGTTGACTTCTATGCGAGAGTGTTCTAGGAATGCTCTGTGACTTGTGTAGAGGTCAAAAGGGAGTAGATAAGCTATGATATTACCTGTTTTGAATGGTCTATCCTATGTTATCTATACAGAGGTGTTACTTGTCATTGTAATTCTGCCTGTGGTGATAATGATAAATCATGACCTATTATTAGACCTAGTGACCAGCATGAAAATTATAGGATTACATAGATTTTTTTAACTATAGTGACATGGAAAAATAAAAAATCACCAGAAATTCTATACAAAATATGTTTAACATAAAAGGATTGCTGGGATGAAATTTAGATGCTGGAACATGCTCCCTTCATCTTATTGCTCTAGGTGACCTTTTTTAACACATTTCTCCTTCTCCTGATTTTCTCTGTCTAGTAATTGACAGGCTTCTTCTTTTCCTGCTATCTGAGGAGGCCTCCTGTCCTCAACTTGTATTTGACCTCATTACCATTCAATGTCTGACATTTCGATGCCTTACCATCCTCTTCGTTGATGACCCAGATTGCCGGCTTTACCTTCTGATCTACGTACTTACTGAACTATTGCTCTGGAAGTCTGGATGACTGATTGCTATCATTGAGATGGGACTAATGAATATAGCCAGTGGAAAACCACTTCTGTCCATACACCTCATGATGGCTCATTAAACTGATAGCTGTCTCTCTTATTACCCCTCCATAAAAAGGAGGGGATTAAGACCGCCATCCCTTCCCGATTACCTCAACTGAGTCCGATGGAAGAACTATGGCAGGATAGATAGAAAAGCTGGGGAGTTCCACTGGGAACATCACCAAGGAAGATAGGCAAAAAGGAATCTTTTAAAGTCCATATATGGTTCAGCCCAGTTTGGGCACGAAAAGCGTAACTTACGTATCTTTACTTAACAGATAATTTTTTGGTAAATAAAATATATAGATAAAATTTTGACATCAACACAAAACTGTGTTAAAAAGTTACATGTGTATGTGTTTACCCCTTGACCTGGCTGAATGCGATATGTGACCTTTCGAATGAGGTCCTACAACATGTGGGTTTGACCACCAGTACATTGGATTTTCAAGTGGTTTTACTGACTTTGTTATGTGTATGATTAGTTGTGAATGTAAGAACAAGCAAGAATGTGCCATAGGTCAAATACAAGGTGTGTAATTTTTACCTGATCTCATGGTACAGAAGAACAACAACTACGTAATATCATACACTTCTAACAAGACGTCCTTCAAGTCTGAGAGTGAACAATCCCAAGAGCAATCCCTGCTCTGTAGATTCTTTCTTTTTTGATTTCAGATTTTTAGATGATCATCCTTGATTCCTCAACTATACAGAACCAATGCAAGCAGTGTATTGGTTCTATGTCAAGGTAGTTGAAAGAGAGATGGGCAGAGTATCACATGTCATGATGGAAGGGTTCGTAGCCAGTTTAATTTAGCCCTTCCCGTTTTCCACTTTCTCATACTATGAAATCTGATAGATATCGCTATCATGATAAAGCAGCCATTTTAGGCTTAAAAATATTAAGATAACCTTAAAACTCCCTTTCCTGTAGAACTTTTCCTCGCAGGTAATCAACTTGATCCAGGACTTAGTGAGAAGATGATTTTTCTCAGTCTATATTTTCTAAGGAATGGAAAACAATAATTGCATATTACTAGTATGGTTGGAACTGGTGGTAATCCTAACCAAATGGCTTTGATACCACAATTCTGATAGCAGGCATAGCTATAGTGGTTGCCTTACCTGGCTTTGCTTGTTTTACCTTGACCTTGGCACATTATGGGGCTCAAAGATCCCTCTGTCTCACAGGATGAGACCAGTATAATATATGGTGTGTGAAAGTTAAAGGGGTTATTCTACATTTTTCAAACCAGCATCTGGATCTGAATACTTTTGTAATTGCAAGTAATTAAAAATTTTGTATAGCGACTGAAATATTCAATGAAATGTATATGCATAGCGCCACCTGCTGTCTGCTATTTTTCAAAATTCTTTGTCCAGTTAACTGAGATGGAAGAACATGCTCATTTCCATCGTTCAACTGCCATCAGCTGCAGCAGAGAGGACATAACGCCTGAAAAGCACATGCCAGCTTGAAATAAATCTAGCAGAGCAATGAATGGGAAGATCTCTGGATTCACGTGAGGTAAAGGGCTGGTTCTAAATTTGTTAGAAAGAGGTCATGATGAACTATATAATGTCGGATTTTTGTTTTTACATTATTAATGGGAGAACCCTCTTAAGGGGCCCAATATACGTGTAGACGTTGTGTAAGCAATTTCGCAATCTGGCCCAAGAGCTTCAAGTTAGGTATGGGTCCTCATCTAATACGCAAAATTGCGTATCAGATGTGGAAAAGCAACATACGGTCGTCTGAATGATCCCTTGCATTGGAAGTGAAGTTTCACTGTGAAATACTCTCTGCATTAAACTTCCTCTCCTCTCTGCTTTGAGAGACAGCTGTAGCATGCAACCAGGAGACAATTACATTTATCAGAGCAGAGGGCAGAGGGGAGGGGTTGTGAAGCATTTTAAAGTGCAGTGCCACAGAGGACTACTGCAAAAGGTCAATTACTGCTAAAAGGGTTAATTTAATGTTGCTCGGTTGAATGTTGGGATTTATTGTTAAAGCATTTATTTCTTTGCACTGTATATATCTCATAGCAATGTATAGGCAAAATATAGTTAACACTGACAGATTTGGGTAGGTTACCAGTGTGGCTGACTTAGTCTGCCCCTTGGTTAGTTGGAGCTGAGCAGAGCTACAGACAAGACCTACATGAAAGATCTCTGGCAGACTAGGCCAAAGTCCAGAGAACCTCTCTGTGAGACTACAGCTGTTAAAGAAGCAACCAGAGCCACCAGAGTACCCCTTTCCAGATAACAACAGTAAGGTACTGCTCATTTATGGCAAGAGACTTTACTGCTGTGGAATGGGTTCATTGACTCCGACATCTAACACACTTTAAGACAGTCTGGCCATCCGTATATAAATTCTGCATCCCTCAGCCCTGAAATTGCAGAAGGGTCAACAAGAACAGAATAACATGCCTGTGGTTATCTGGAAAGACTGCAAAATGTTCTTAGAAGGAGAGTCAGGGAGCACCACTATTACCATCATAGGAGAGTCAGGGAGCACTACTATTACCATCCTTGTTGCTGCCTTTGGGAAAATTAAGCTCCATGATATACCTTAGTACTGTACCAATTGCTGCTGTTTATACAACTCTCATCATCAATTTATTGCAACCAAAGGGCCTGGCCATTGACTCTACCATCTGTCCACCAGCCCCTACGTTTATCTTCCTGCCTTGTTACCCAGCCAAACTGTTCCCCATTAAAGCCCTCCACTTAACACTAGGCAGAAGCCCCAAGTCCACGATGTGCCCAGAGGGAAGAAAGAGTATGCCCTTCATTCCCTGTGCACTATTCAGTCAA
Organism: Rhinella marina; assembly: GCA_900303285.1. Lineage (NCBI taxonomy): Eukaryota > Metazoa > Chordata > Amphibia > Anura > Bufonidae > Rhinella > Rhinella marina. The sequence goes on along the minus strand of ONZH01012431.1, from coordinate 29,053 downwards.
GGTGAAGATTGCCACTGTGAACTGTGACTAATACTACTAACATAGCCACTACCACTCCTCCTATCTGTGCCCCCCATCCCCTCCCCCGGGTTGCTGCAAAAGCAGGGATCTCTACACAGTGAATCTGTGTCTTCAAAAGCACAATCTGAATAAAACTTCATATTCTCACTACACCTGGTAATAAAAGTTTGATAAAGGGTATGGTTGTACAGCTTTCCCTGACCCTCACCCAGGCCATCAGCAGTTTAGAATTCACAAAACTGCTGACAGGTTCCCTTTAAAACATGTGGCAATACTTTTGTTTTATAATCAAACTTTTGTTTGTGTACGTCTGCTATTTTTCTCCTTGATTCGAAGAGATCATTTTGGGTTATCCAATGCTGGATTCCAGAAATTATATTGTAAAAGTTTTTAAAAAAAAAAACAAACAAATCAAATAGACATATAAAGGTAAGAGGTGTATTTCCAGACTGGACTTACTTCAGTAATTTACCTTTGGAATGAATGGGATTCTTTGCACTGACCTAAATGGAATGAATGGAAAATGGGCTGAAGACGTTCTGTGATTAATACTGTGCATTTCTTTCTTTATATAAAGAGCTGTGGGAACTATTTCATTTACTTCCCTAATGAAGGGGATGGAGAATTATCCTTATCATAATGGTACTAATTTTCTCTTGATTGAGGATGTGGCTTAATGTAAAATAGACTCTCGAATCTTTTCTTGTCTCTTCATCTCTTAACCACCTTCTGTTTCTTTTCTTCCAGTTAATTAAACATTTCATGAGTGTCCACCAAGAAGACAATTCCTCTTGATGCTAATAAGGGCTACCTCCATCTCCATCAATATATTTCCGGTCCACTTTTCTCTGCTTGACAATTCCTACAACCAAATTTTCTTCATTTGAACCAAATATGATGTGATAAAAAATATAATATAAAAGTTTCAAAATTTCCAATAAAACTTAGAAATAGTGTTGAGCGAGCACCTCTGTGCTCGAGTGCTCTGGCCAAGCACTAGGGGGTGCTCGAGCGCTCGGCCGAGCACCCGAGCATAATGTTAGTCAATGGGACTAAACCAGGCACCCCCCGCTCGGAAGAGTGGAGGGTGTCTGGTTAATAGAAAAAGGTCAGAATCGCGACTTCTCCTCTTTTACTCCTTTCACTCGTAAAAGTATGCTAATTAACTGAATTTGTACGCATTAGCGCACAATGCGTAGTATTAGCATACAAATTCGTATGCATTAGCATACAATGCGTAGCATTAGCATACACATTCGTACGCATTAGCATACAATGCGTAGCATTAGCGTACAAATCAACAATACAATGAATGCCATTACTCCCCAGCATGTTTATTCGCTGCGTAGCAGTGAACAAACGTGCGGGAAAGAGACTCGAGCATTGCGCTTGAGTACACTCGGTGTTCGGCCGAACACTGAGCGCACCCGAGCGTAGGCATGCTCAGCCGAACAGCGAGTTCGGCCGAGCATGCTCGCTCAACACTACTTAGAAATCATTTTCTAAGGTGAACACAAAAGAGAAAATAACCTTAAGGGTAACAAATCAATTTTTTCCAGAAATGGTGGCAACAAACCAAACAACTATGCTCACCTCATCCATTTTATCGTGGAGAGGCAGTCGCGGCCATCTTGATTGAAGAAAATGCACCAAATCTTGCGTGCGTTGACATGTGACGTCATCACGCTGGCTGGGCGGTTGTATGACAAATGTTCTCATCCATGCATGCTCAACCCCAGTTTAGCCTCATACACTATATATATGGGATTTAGCTGCAGAATCAGATGCAAACAACTGTACATGGATGCTGATGTATCAAGTACTACCAGTATCATCGTACACTTATGGCTTATCTTTATATATTGCTTTATTATTATCCTACTATGCTGCTGTTGCATTAAAGGGGTTTTTGAGTAGAAAAAAAAAGTTGGGTGGCCATGATATGTTTAAAGTGCAACTGCCAAACCATCCTTCTAAACTGGAAGACTCCCAAGATTCCTACAAAACAGCATTGGATACAGTTAGTTAACTGTGAACTATACAAGCTTGTCTAGGAGCAAAGAGGGATCCCTGATCATTTCTTAAAAATCTGGGATCCTTGGATTAACGCTCAAACAGCAGTACCTTGAATGGGTAATTGTTTTTGGTCTTGTCTAGGGGAATGGTTTGGATGTGTGGATGAATGACTGTGTCTTGTTGATGCACTTTATATATAATACCTAAGGCTCTGCTAATATCTCTCTGCAGAAAGAAAGCATTTAAATCACTAAAACAGGAGGGTGGCGAAGAAGCATTAACAAACTATAAGGAAAAAAATAGAATATGTAAAAGACAAATAAAAGCAACCAAACTAGAGACCTAGAGAGTAATCGCCAAAGAGAGTAAAACTAACCCTAAAATTTTCTTCAATTATATAAATGGTAAAAAGTATAAACCTAAAGGTGTCGGCCCCTTACAGAGTAATGAGGGGGAAGTTGCAGAGAGTGATGAGGAGAAAGCAAAGCTACTAAATATCTTTTTCTCCACTTTTTCTCAGGAAAATAAACTGTCAGATGAAATGCAGAATATAAAAGTAAATTCCCCTTTAAAAGTGCCCTGTCTAACCCAGGAAGAAGTACAGCGACGTCTTAAAAAGATTAAAATAGACATATCGCCAGGACCGGATGGCAAACACCCCCGTATCCTAAGAGAATTAAAGAGGTTGTCCGGTCCCAAAATCATAATTCTTTTTCTATGCTCCTAACACCCCTCAACAGGCTGAACAGGCTGAACAGGCTGAACTGGATGGACAGATGTCTTTTTTCAGCCTTACAAACTAGGTTACTATGTTACTATGTTACCATTAGTGTTGAGCGGCATGCTTGGCCGAACTCGCTGTTCGGCCGAGCATGCCTACGCTTAGGTCTGCTCGGTGTTCGGCCGAACACCGAGTGTACTCGAGCGCAATGCTCGAGTGCCCTCCCTGCACCAAGACGGATCCGTCATGACCCCAATGCAAGTCAATGGGGACGGATCCGTTTGGTGTGACACAATAGTAAACGGATCCGTCCTCCATTGACTTTCAATGGAGTTCATGACCGTCACCTATCACGTTTTTTTTTTTATTGAAGAATTCAAAGTGTATTTTTTTTCATTCACCAGCAGAGGGTGCAATGTAATGAAGAGGCTCCACTGCTGAGGAGAAGAAGCCTGAGGAGGAGGAGGTAAGTGGTCTGTGTTTGTTTTTTTGTTTTCTATTTTTCAGGATCGTGAATGCTGAGGACTACGTTGGATTCGGTGGATTACGTCGGACCATCCATTACATCGGAGCTTTCTTAGGCAGGAGGCTCCTGCACAAGAAAGAAAGAGAAGAAGACGGAGACTCACCGGAAGACCAGAAAACCCGACAGGAGCAGTCACGTGACCATGTGGAAGATCTTAGAACGGGCTGCGCTGTGGAAGGTAAGTACCTGACAAATATTCTTCCCTCCACAGGTTAAAATGATGCCCCATTTTAGGTTTAGCCCGGAGAACCCCTTTAAGGATTGTCATCACCAGACCCTTAATTCTGATATTTAAGGAATCTATACTCACAGGGAGTGTTCCACAGGATTGGCGCATAGCAAATGTGGTGCCAATATTCAAAAAGGGTCCAAAAACAGAGCCCGGAAACTATAGGCCGGTAAGTTTAAAATCTGTCGTGGGTAAACTGTTTGAAGGTTTTCTAAGAGATGCTATCTTGGAGTACCTCAATGAAAATACGCAAATAACTCCATATCAGCATGGCTTCATGAGGGATCGGTCATGTCAAACCAATTTAATCAGTTTCTATGAGGTAAGTTCTAGACTTGACCGCGGCGAATCAATGGATGTCGTATACAGTATCTGGACTTCTCCAAAGCATTTGACACAATACCACATAAAAGGTTAGTATATAAAATGAGAATGCTTGGCCTGGGAGAAAATGTCTGTATGTGGGTAAGTAACTGGCTCAGTGGCAGAAAACAGAGGGTGGTTATTAATGGCACATATTCAGATTAGGTCACTGTCACTAGTGGCGTACCATAGGGGTCAGTATTGGGCCCTATTCTCTTCAATATATTTATTAATGATCTTGTAGAAGGCTTGCACAGTAAAATATCAATTGTTGTAGATGGCACTAAACTGTGTAAAGTAATTAACACAGAAGTGGACAGTACACTGCTACAGATGGACCTAGATAGACTGGAGGCTTGGGCAGAGAAGTGGCAGATGAGGTTTAACACTGACAAATGTAAGGTTATGTCACCAGTACATACTGAATGGTAAAACATTGGGTAACTCTGACATGAAAAATGACCTAGGAATTTTAGTGAACAGCAAACTAAGCTGCAGAAACCAGTGTCAGACAGCTGCTGCCAAGGCCAATAAGATAATGGGTTGCATCAAAAGGGGCATAGATGCCCGTGATGAGAACATAGTCCTGCCACTCTACAAATCACTAGTCAGACCACACATGGAGTACTGTGTACAGTTCTGGGCTCCTGTGAACAAGGCAGACATAGCAGAGCTGGAGAGGGTTCAGAGGAGGGCAACTAAAGTAATAACTGGAATGGGTGGACTACAGTACCCAGAAAGATTATCAAAATTAGGCTTATTCACTTTAGAAAAAAGACGACTGAGGGGAGATCTAATAACTACCGTATTTTCCGGCGTATAAGACGACTTTTTAACCCCTAAAAATACTGGCAGAAATTGGGGGTCGTCTTATACGCCGGTAGTCGTCTTATACGCCGGGCTACAGAGCCCGCAGAGCGCTGTGTGCCCTCCAGCAGGCCCGGACTGGCCATCTGCCCGACCGGGCATTTGCCCGGTGGGCCGCGGGCCCGCACCATTATGTGGGCCGGTGGGCCGCACGATAATGTGTGGGGGCGGGGGCGATAAAAAAGTGCCCCCGCTGGCTAAGTGCGCAGTGCGCACAGTTCTTTAATACTTTACTTACCCTGCCGCAGTGCCGTGTCCTGGCCGTCCCGTCCCCATGACGTCGGTCTGGTCTCCAACTCCTGCGCTTCCTCCTGGGCTGGCTGTGTGATCCCGCGAGATCCAGCGCTTGGTCACAGGTCTCGCGGGATCACACTGCTTGAGGAGAAGAAGGCGCGCAGGAGAAGAAGACAGTGTCCGGAGCAGTTGGTAAGTATTTTTGTGTCTGTTTGTGGCCGGGGGGGGGCTGATGTGAGGTCTGATGGGGGCAGAAATGGCTGACCTGAGGTCTGATGGGGCAGAAATGGCTGACCTGAGGTCTGATGGGGGCAGAAATGGCTGACCTGACGTCTGATGGGGCAGAAATGGCTGACCTGAGGTCTGATGGGGCAGAAATGGCTGACCTGAGGTCTGATGGGGGCAGAAATGGCTGACCTGAGGTCTGATGGGGGCAGAAATGGCTGACCTGAGGTCTGATGGGGGCAGAAATGGCTGACCTGACGTCTGATGGGGCAGAAATGGCTGACCTGAGGTCTGATGGGGGCAGAAATGGCTGACCTGAGGTCTGATGGGGGCAGAAATGGCTGACCTGACGTCTGATGGGGCAGAAATGGCTGTCCTGAGGTCTGATGGGGGCAGAAATGGCTGACCTGAGGTCTGATGGGGGCAGAAATGGCTGACCTGAGGTCTGATGGGGGCAGAAATGGCTGACCTGACGTCTGATGGGGGCAGAAATGGCTGACCTGAGGTCTGATGGGGCCACAATGAGCTGATCTGAGGTCTGATGGGGGCAGAAATGGCTGACCTGAGGTCTGATGGGGCACAAGACGCTGATCTGAGGTCTGATGGGGCACATTAAGCTGACCTGAGGTCTGATGGGGCACATTAAGCTGACCTGAGGTCTGATGGGGGCACAAGACGCTGACCTGAGGTCTGATGGGGGCACAAGACGCTGACCTGAGGTCTGATGGGGCACAAGAGCTGACCTGAGGTCTGATGGGGGCTCAAGACGCTGACCTGAAGTCTGATGGGGCCACGAGACGCCGATCCCTGTACTGTGACATCACTGTGTTTATTATCTCTGTACGGTGACATCACTGTGTTTATTATCCCTGTACTGTGACATCACTGTGTTTATTATCTCTGTACGGTGACATCACTGTGTTTATTACCCCTGTACGGTGACATCACTGTGTATATTATCTCTGTACTGTGACATCACTGTGTTTATTATCCCTGTACAGTGACATCGCTGTGTGTATTATCCCAGTGAAGGAAGAGGTAAGTGGTCCGTGTTTGTGTGTTTGTTTTCTATTTTTCAGGGTCGTGAATGCAGAGGACTACGTCGGATTCGGTGGATTACATCGGACCAGCTTTTTTTTTTTTTTTTTAATAAAATGGTCAAACAGGGGTCTGGGGGAGTGTTTATTTCAATAAAATGTTTTATACTGGTGTGTATGTATTTTTTTTTTACAATACTACAGTTTTAGTAATTATGGCTATCTACAGACGGCCCTGATTACTAATACTGGGCTTAAAGCTTGCCGGTATGGCAGGCCAGCACTAACCCCAACATCTATTACCTCGGCACCCACCGCCACCAGGGGTGCCGGGAAGAGCCGGGTACCCGCAGGACCGGACCTTCTAAATTGAGGGTCTGGCTCTGGGGCGCTGCAGGCTGGTACCATTAGGCAGGGAAGGGCCAATAACCGTGTCCCTTCCCACCCTGGTAGTGCCAGGCTGCAGCTGCTGGTTGTATCTGGCTGGTGAAGGAAAAAAGGGGGGGACCCTACGCCATTTTTTTTTTATTATTTAATTATTTTTGTAAAAAAATAGCGTGGGGTCCCCCCCTTTTTTCCTTCGCCAGCCAGATACAACCAGCAGCAGCAGCCTGGCACTACCAGGGTGGGAAGGGACACGGTTATTGGCCCTTCCCAGCCTAATGGTACCAGCCTGCAGCCGCCCCAGAGCCAGACCCTCAATTTAGAAGGTCCGGTCCTGCGGGTACCCGGCTCTTCCCGGCACCCCATACCGGCAAGCACTAAGCCCAGTATTAGTAATCAAGGCCGTCTGTAGATAGCCGTAAATACTAAAACTGTAGTATTGTAAAAGTAAAAATAAAAATACACACACACAAGTATAAAACATTTTATTGAAATAAACACTCCCCAGACCCCCGTTTGACCATTTTATTAAAAAAAAAAAAAAAAGCTGGTCCGATGTAGTCCACCGAATCCGACGTAGTCCTCTGCATTCACGACCCTGAAAAATAGAGAACAAACAACAAACACAGACCACTTACCTCTTCCTGCACTGGGATAATACACACAGCGATGTCACTGTACAGGGATAATAAACACAGTGATGTCACTGTACAGGGATAATAAACACAGTGATGTCACCATACAGGGATAATAAACACAGTGATGTCACAGTACAGGATAATAAACACAGTGATGTCAAAGTCCAGGGATAATAAACACAGCGATGTCACAGTACAGAGATAATAAACACAGCGATATCACTGTAAAGAGATAATAAACACAGTGATGTCACAGTACAGGGGATAATAAACACAGTGATGTCACAGTACAGGGATAAAGTGAGTATAACTTTATTATTTTTACACCTCCCATAGTCCTTTGTAAATGTTTTTCTTCTGCCTGGACAACCCCTTTAATTTGTAAACCAGTAACCTGAAATACCTCAGTCCTCTCTTCCATATCCCTCAATTAATTGCACTGTTTTAATTATAAGATGCTGACAAGCAAAATATTCAATAAAGCACATAGTTTGTTACATTGTTATACATAATTTCGAAATATTATGCTGATACGTTCATGCATAACATCGGCAAAGTTTGTATGTGGGCTGGTGGAATTTGTGTGGCAGGGCTGCTTTTTAGTCCCAGTCCGGCCCTGCCCTCCAGTGTGCGCTGCGGTGTATAAGCGCGTCCATTATGATGTCCCCTAGCCTGCACATACCCCACCATACAGCCGAGAGAAGCCGGTCTGTGCAGCCACGCCATCCTGTGTCCCTGTAGCGAACGGAGCGTTCCTGTGGCCCGCCCTTCTCTCCTTCTCTGCCTCTCAGATCTCGCGCGGGGAGCAGCACAGGTGCGCATGTGCGAGATCCATGTGAGAGGCAGAGATCTCGCCTGCGCTGGGTCCTGCCGCCGGCTTTGCTACCTGCATGTCATACGCATTTTAAATAAAATTACCATATTGAAATCAAATCTGACTTTTTTTTTGGAGGAGGGGTAGTCTTATACGATGAGTATATTCCAAATTCTATATTTTTAGGGCAAAAGTTGTGGGTCGTCTTATACGCCGGGTCGTCTTATACGCCGGAAAATACGGTATGTATAAATATATCAGAGGTCAGTACAGAGATCTCTCCCATCATCTATTTATCCCCAGGACTGTGACTGTGACGAGTGAACATCCTCTGCGTCTGGAGGAAAGAAGGTTTGTACACAAACATAGAAGAAGATTCTTTACGGTAAGAGCAGTGAGACTATGGAACTCTCTGCCTGAGGAAGTGGTGATGGTAGGTTCACTAAAAGAGTTCAAGAGGGGCCTGGATGTATTTCTGGAGGGTAATAATATTATAGGTTATAGTTACTAGAGATGGGTCATTGATCCAGGGAGTAATTCTGATTGCCTGATTGGAGTCGGGAAGGAATTTTTTCCCCTAAAGTGGAGAAAATTGGCTTCTACCTCACAGGGTTTTTTTTGCCTTCTTCTTGATCAACTTATAGGAAAACAGGCCGAACTGGATGGACAGATGTCTTTTTTCGGCCTTATAAACTATGTTACTATGTTACTAGAAATGTATACTGTAAATCTTACTTTGGACTACGATACAGTCTTTAAATTGTGGAGCTCACTGAGCTGATTTCATTGTTGCATCTGTCTGTTTTTAAGTGTTTTATCTTGGAGTTTGTACTCTTGAAATTTAATAAAAAAGATAGTATTAACAAAAAAAGTGTAACTTCCATTCTTTTTTATTTGTGTAATGTGTAGGGGCAGTGATACTGACTATTTTTTTAAAATATACTTTCATTACTGAAATCGTACATTTCTATTAGAAAAATAGCTGTAAAGTGGCCCATTTTGAGCCTTAGCAATGCTCCTGTGTCTTCTGTTTACATAGCAGTGGAGACTCGTTCAACACTGACTGTGTTATGTAAACAGAAGACAGAGGAGCGTTGCTAAGGCTCAAAATGGCCCACTTTAGAGCTAATTTTCTAATAGAAATGTATGATTTCAGTAATTAAAGTATATTACAAAAATAGTCAGTATGACTGACCCTATACATTACAAAAATAAAATAGAATGGCAGTTACACTTTAAAAAGCCAACTTTGTCCTATACTTACTGATCCACTTGACACTGTAGGAATTAGCTGGGGGTGTTGCTCATGCAGTCACTGGCTGAGGCGGGTCATTGATGGAGCCAGTGATTGTCCAGAACAGGAGGCTGAGCGCAGCAATGACCCAGGAACTATCGGATTGTAGAGGTAAATATGGGCTAGTTTGTTATTTTAACCATTTCTACTGCTACATTCATTTAATACTTCGAGTACATTTTCATCAACTGTAATGCTGCAATGATTGCTATGACGCTTTATGGCGTGTGTATAATGCAGAGATAATACAGGGTATTTGCAGCATTGAGATAAGAAGTATTACGGCAGTGCTTAATTTTAGGTGTGATTTTAATGCACGTTTCAACAACACATAATTAGACAATCATTTTTAATTATAGCCGGATAGAAGAACATAATTGAAAGAAAAGTTGTAAACAGCTTCTCAGGTTTTAAAACATCTGCTGCTTTTTCTTGTTAAACGCTTCTGTCGGAAATCAAACAAGGACATTGAACGATCAAGCTGAAACGTTCTCACAGGCTCCTCGTAGCAATGAGAAGAGATAGAATTGCCACCGGGTTCTTCCAATAATCCCCACCAGCCTCACAGGATACAAGCCGGCAGCATCCTGAGAATACATTATTGTATAAAACCATTCAATAATCAGATCGGATCTGTTCCTGGAGATCTTCAAGCCACTAAGTTTAAATCCTGGGATGATGTGTGGCTGGCTAACAAAACACATACCGTATACAGACACCTTTATTGTTTTTTTTTTTTAATATATATTTTAGACCCTGATAAAACAAATCAAATGTGGATTTTTTTATCAATATCTTTTTAAAGGGACACTTTCGTCAAACAGGGTTTTTTGTGGAATTTCGTAGAATACATTTTTAAAGAATTTTAGGCTTGTTTTGCTTTTTATTTCAGCAGTGCTATACCCTTGACAATGACATGCAAAATACTGTCCTTCTGTAGCAGTCAGCACAAAAAGGTAAGCCTCCTATATAGATAGGGAACCCATTGTCAGTTCACTGCTGCTGCAAACGGGGCTGTATTTATAGCTGGTGCCACCATAGGCACCAAGTCTGAATCTATCAGGGCCAGGATGAGGGGAGCAGTACACAGAGTAGTGGCTATCTACAGTGGACACAGGGGTGGACTGGGGAAAGACGGTGGGGCTGACATGAATAGGAGGGGTCAACTCAAGTAAGTGGGGCTAATATGCATCGATGGGGCCAGCAGGGTCAGTCTGCAGCTAAAGCCAAAGGTGGTATTTGGTTCTGTTGGGGTGGTATTTTGTTCTGCACTGTGGTATTTGATTCTTCTGGGGAAATATATTGTGCTGCATTGTGGTATTTGGTTCATACTGCCCCAGCAGAACTAAGTACCACAATGCAGCACAATATACCTCCCCAAAAGCTGCCCATCTGTGGTGGCCAGCACCAGCTGACACGTTCAAACCTCCTCCCCCAATTGTTTCTAATTAAGGTATGGGCAAGGGGGCTGGAGAGGTGAGATGCAGGCCACAGCACATAGCAAGCCCTGCTGCTGCCTGGTCATACAGGAGAATACAGCACGATATACCTCTTACATCCAGTGATGTCTCCTCTGATGTAGACTTTCTCTTTCCTCATATTCTGTGTTCAGACCAAACCGAGTTACAGCTTCTTTCCATGATGTCTCCTATGATGAGGACATTCTCTTTCCTCATCTTCTCTGTTCAGCCCAGAAAGCCATGACAAATTGTTTTGGTAACGTCTTCTCGCTTCAGAGTTTGCCATACAGAAGTCTCAGAAATCTTAGATTCCTTACATTTCCATCATCCTCCCGATCTTGTCAGCTGGCTGTCCAGCTGTGGTCAAACTACAGCACCCAGTGTGAAATCTCTGAAACACAATGTATGGCATTGAAGTCTGCAATAAAACATGTCAGAACATGTCAGCCCTAAAATATAACATTTATTAACTCAATTTAAAACCATGAGTTAAAGGGAGTGGATCAGAAGTTTTATAATGCAAACCCGCTGACAGCAATAAGTAGGAAATAGGGAGAACAGAAAAAATATGCTTTTTACGCTACACCTTTTGTGGTGCTTTTATTCTCAGGTGTAGTATGAATATGAACTTTTATTCTGGCAGCGAAGAAGTACTGCTGTCACTCAAAGCAGAGTAGAGGGTCTAAGGCAGCTCAAAACAAAGAGAAGAGTGCACCTCATAGCGAAGCCCTGCCTCTTAGGCACTTACAGTAATCATTCCCAGTGGAATAAAACTTCATATTCACACTAATCCTGATAATAAAAAAGAATGAAAATATGTTGGTCCTGCACTCCACAGCCCCTACCTGGTGCTGTGAGCAGTTTTCCATTGTCAAAACTGCTGACAGACTCTCATTAAAGTCCATCACAGCCATACAAAAATGTAAAAAAAAATGCAAAAATGTGCACTTTGCTGAGATATATTGACAAAGTCAAACAGAGGAAAATTTGTTAGAAATGCCTGGTAAGCTTTCACACCTTGAAGGTTCCTACACAATAATAATAAAACTGAAAAGTGGAGCATGCAAAATTATTCGGCCCCCTTGAATTAATATTTTGTTGCGCCACCTTTTGCTGCAATTACAGCTGCAAGTCGCTTGGGGTATGTCTCGATCAGTTTTGCACCTCTAGAGACTGAAATTCTTGCCCATTCTTCCTTGCAAAAGAGCACGAGCTCTTTGAGGTTGGATGGAGAGTGTTTGTGAACAGCAGTTTTCAGCTCTTTCCACATATTCTCAATTGGATTCAGGTCTGGACTTTGACTTGGCCATTCTAAGACCTGGACATGTTTTTTTTAACCATTCCATTGTAGATTTTGCTTTATGTTTGGGATCATTGTCTTGTTGGAAGATAAATCTCAGTCCTAGTCTCAGGTCTCTTACAGACTCCAACAGGTTTTCATCCAGAATGGTCCTGTATTTGGCTCCATCCATCTTCCCATCAATTTTAACCATCTTCCCTGTCCCTGCTGATGAAAAGCAGGCCCAAACCATGATGCTGCCACCACCATGTTTGACAGTGGGGATGGTGTGTTCAGGGTGATGATCTGTGTTGCTTTTATGCCAAACATATCGTTTTACATTGTTTCCAAAAAGTTGATTGTTGTCCTATGGACAGACTCTCCCACCTCAGCTGTAGATCTCTGCAGTTCATCCAGAGTGATCACGGGCCTCTTGGCTGCATCTCTGATCAGTCTTCTCCTTGTTTGAGATGAAAGTTTAGAGGGATGGCCGGGGCTTGGTAGATTTGCAGTGGTCTGATACTCCTTCCATTTCAATATGATCGCTTGCACGGCTCCTTGGGATGTTTAAAGCTTGGGAAATCTTTTGCTATCCAAATCCGGCTTTAAACCTCTCCACAACAGTATCAAGGACCTGCCTGGTGTGTTCCTTGGTCTTCATGATGCTCTCTGTGATTTAAACAGAACCCTGAGACTATCACAGAGCAGGTGCATTTATACGGAGGCTTGATTACACACAGGTGGATTCTATTTATCTTCATCAGTCATTTAGGACAATATTGGATCATTCAGAGATCCTCAATGAACTTCTGGAGTGAGTTTTCTGAACTGAAAGTAAATGGGCCGAATAATTTTGCACGCCCAACTTTTCAGTTTTATTATTACAAAAAAAGTTTAAATGATCCAATAAATTTTGTTCCACTTCACAATTGTGACCCACTTGTTGTTGACTCTTCACCAAAAATTTAAAATGTTATATCTTTTTGTTTGAAGTCTGAAATGTGGCAAAAGTTTGAAAAGTTCCAGGGGGCCGAATACTTTCGCAAGGCACTGTATCTAGTAGGCCCAACAATAGGGTTAAGCAAGCTGATATAAACCATACAGATGATCAACTACACAGTTGTCTGACTCAGGATTATACCAGACACAAGTCCACCTGTGCTGATGTGCTTCCTTGTTGTACAGGGGACACAAATATGTGACCATGGACATGGGTATAAAACTAAAATTACAATGCAGGTAATTAGATACTCAACACAATAGGATAGAAATCATCCTGTCCAAGTCCAAAATGACTAACCTATAACAGGTACCAAGGAAAGAGAGATGTAAGAGTGTCCAATGTAAACCTCTGGGTCGATCAAAAACACCCAGCATGCCTCTAAATTCTAAAACTTTCAAAGCATACTGGGAGTTTTACGTTCCCCACAAGGTTGAGTCCACTGTTATTCTATAGAAGACACTACCTGTACCTTGGTATAATAATTCAGTGCATTTGGAAAGTCTTCAGACGCTTTAACTTTTTTGCACATTTTGTTATGTTGCTGCCTAATGCTGAAAAATTCAAGTTTTCCCCATCAATATGCACTCTATCCCCCTTAATGAGAAGGTGAACACAGAATTTTAGAACTTTTTGCAAAATTACTAAAATGTCACATGGACATAAGTATTCAGATACTTTGATATGAAACTTAAAATTTAGCTGTTGTGACCCTCCCATTTCTCTTGATCATCTTTAAGATGTTTTTACACCTTTATTGGAGTCCACCTGTTGAAAATAGAGTTGATTGGAAACTATTTAGAAAGATACACCCGTCTACATAAAGTCTAACAGCTGACAATGCATATAAGAGTAAAAACCAAACCATGAGGAGGAAAGAACTGCCTGAAGAGCTAAAAGACAGGATTGTATGGAGGCACAGATCTAGAGAAGGGTACAAAAAATATCTGCTTCATAAATGGAAGACGTATGGAACAACCAAGACTCTTTCTAGTAATGTTGAGCGAATCAAAGTTAACAAAGTGGAATTGGATCTGTTTTTCAGGAAAAATTTGATTCATCACGAATCCAAATTTCTTGGCGCTTTGTGGTAATGAAAAAAACCCCACACTCACCTCATCCATTTGATCGTGGAGAGGCCATTGTGACCATCTTAATTGAAGAAAACGTGCCAATTCTCGCAGGCTCTGACGTGTGACGTCTCAACATCATCATGCTGGTTACACGTCACTGCGTCCGCCCAGCGTGGTGATGATATCATGTCGAGAATTGGCAAGTTTTCTTCCATCAATATGGCTGCATCGGCCTCTTTGCGATCAACTGGATGAGCTGAGTATGTATTTTTTTGTTTTAACCACTAACTAACCCCCTGATACGCTGAATGTGATTCTCGGATGCAGAGATCAACATTGAATGCAGCATCTGAAGGGCTGAATGATGGGGGTCGGTGCGATTGCCCTTCCCTGTCATTGCGCCCGCTCCATACAATGGAATGCGATTTGTTACAAAGTAATTCATAATGAATTGAATTTTTTGTTAAAGTTCAATGAAGCAGCTGAATCAAAGTTTTGAAAACTTCACTCATCACTATTTTCTACAGCTGGTCGCCCCACAAAAAGTATTTAGGGGAAAGGGGATTGATAAGAGTAGTGTCCAAGACCCCAGTGAGCTCCAAAGATCCTGTATGCAGATAGGAGAAACTTCCAGAAGGTCAACCTCCATTCCAGCCTTCCATCAATTTGAACTTTATGGCAAAATAGTCAGAAAGAAGCCTCTCCTCGTTGGCATAAAAGAATGTAAAGGACTCCCAGACTGTGAAAACAAGGTTCTCTGGTTTGATGAAACCAAGACTGAACTTTTTGGCCCCAGTTCTAAGTGTCATATTTGGAGAAAATCAGACTCAGCCTAATACCATCCATACAGTGCAGAGCGGTGGTGGCAGCATCAAGCTATGAGGACATTTTTCAGCAGCTGGGACAGGGAGACTGTTCAGGATTGAGGGAAAGCTGAATGGAGCAAAGCACAGAGATGTTCTTACTAAAAAAGAAAAATTTTGAACTTTATTTATCTGAGCACAAGGCCATAACATAAGAAAATGGGAAAAAAATGTATATTTTACTATAGTTTTCATAAAATGTATAACTCACCTAAATTATCTTGTTGATCATGTGTTTTCTTGAATTTCCAGTCTTTAGAAATTTTTTTCAATGTGCCGCACAGTTCAGTGTTGAAGTATCTAGTAAACGAATAGACAACCATACCAAGACAATGGTGGCCTGCATTGGGTATGGGTGAGGTTAGTTGGTCAATAAATTTGATGGTGAAGACACTGACCCTGTATCTACCAGCTGGGACACATTGTCACATGTCAGGTAAACTCCAGCAGTTCACGCTTCCATTGAATTCACTCACCATGCAAATGATTTATTTGAAATAGAAAACCTGCAGATACCCTCTGTTACATTTCATAGCACCGCTCTTTGATTTTATGCTTGTGGTTTTGAAATTTTAATTGGAAATTTACCTGTTGAGTAATTCTGTTTGTTTTGCGTTCTGCTCCCATGACATACAATTTTCTAATTACTCACTTGGCAGAGTCTCATTTCAATCCCGTCACCTGCAGAGTTATCTATTACCAGAATTTGAAGGTATAATGAACATTAATTTAATATGGGTTTTCATGTGAGTATAAATAGTACTTGTGCCAAAATATGCTGGTTATTAAAGTTTCAACCTAAATAAGTTTCAACATGGCTGAATTGTGTTCTTTCCCTCAGCAATTTTGATGGCGTTTTCAATTCCTGTAGAGGTACAGAAAACATATGACATGATACAAAAAAGCCAAATAACAATAAGAACCATATAGTATAAGGCTATGCTCATTTAGGATTCAATGAGGAATTAGGAAGTTATCAGTGCCTAAATCAGTCTCCCCAAATCACTTGACATTCTCCATCTAAGGCTACTTACACACTAGCGTTTTATAATTCCTGTATTGAGTTCCGTCATAGGGGCTCAATACTGGAATAAAACGCTTCAGTTTTGTCCCCATTCATTGTCAATGGGGACAAAACTGAACTGAAGACAATGGAGCGCTCCTAATAGCATTCCGTTCCGTCTTCAGACCGGAGAGCAAACCGCAGCATGCTGCGGTTTGCTCTCCGGTCCAGGCATCCGCACCAAGATGGATCCGTCATGACCCCCAATGAAAGTCAATGAGGACGGATCTGTTTGGTGTGACACAATGGTGAACGGATCCGTCCTCCATTGACTTTCAATGGAGTTCATGACGGATCCGTCACCTGCACACACACATACATACATACATACAGACATACACATACACAGACATATACACATACAAATACACATACATACTTACATGCTCCCAGCAGGTCTCCACAGCGCAGGAGGAGCAGGACGGTGCACACATAGTACAATTCCACCCAGCGCCCAGCAGAGGCCGCTGTGGGGAATCGTCCTATGTGCGCGCCATCCTGCTCCTCCTGTGCTGTGGAGTCCTGCCGGGAGCATGTAAGTATGTATGTGTATTTATATGTGTATATGTCTGTGTGTGTGTGTCTGTGTATGTACTGTGTGACATGTGTGGGGCCGGAGCGCCGTTCCGGCCCCACACATTTCCCTGCGGCAGCACGGATCCGGCGGCACCCTTCACCTGCCGGATCCGTGCTGCCGCTAGTGTGAAAGAGGCCTTATGCATATGAACGGGGGAAGAGAGATTACTGCAGATTTGAAAATCCATAGTGTGCTTATTAGTTTTGCAGATTCCAAACAATAAATATGCAGATTAGCCTCACTGAATGGTTGGCAGCATGGTGGCACGGTGGTTAGCACTGGGGCCTTGCAGTGCTAGTTTTCTGGGTTCTAATGGGACTGTATGTTCTTGTGTTTTTGAGGGTTTCCTACGACACTCCAACAACATACAGATAAGTTCATTCTGATTCTAGACTGTGAACCTGACTGTGAATCTGATGTGAACCATGACAACAATCTCTGTTCATTGTTGCAGAATCTGTAAGTGCTAACCTTGGATTATTTAAAAAATACATGTCTTAGGTAAATTTTGTGAACAAAGCCTTAAGGCCCTTTTAGACGGGCCGATTCTTCTCCCTGCCCGAGCACCGATCAGCGATATCGGCGCTCGGGCAGGGAGCCTTTACACGGCCCGACGAATCGAGCGCCCGGCCGCACGAGTGATCGCTGTATCGCTCGTGCGGCCGGGAAGCTCCATACTGTCAGGCGCACATCACCTGTTTACACAGGGCGATGTGCGCCCGACAGATTGGATCTTTTGGTTTCTACAAAAGATCCAATCAGCCGACGAACGAGCGTTTTGCTCGTTCGTCGGCTGATTAGGGCCACTTTTACACGGGCCGATTATCGGCACTAGCGTTCCTAGGAACGATTTTTCGGCCGATAATCGGCCCGTGTAAAAGGACCTTTAGGGTATGGCGACATGTCCTGGTTTCCTGATGCAGTTTTGGAAGCCAAACAAGGATAGGTTAGTAAAAGGAGACAAAGTATAAAGGGCAGATAAGACTTCTCTCTTTTTAATTCATTCCCAGCCTTGTCTTTCAAAACTGCATCAGAAAAACCTGGCCTGTACCTTTAGGCTATGTTAACATTTGATATAAGGGTCCATTCCATCAGGTTTCCATTTCCACTTATCAGTCAATGGATAAGAAAATCCATCATACATGTCATGGCTGTTTCAATAGAGTACAACCTGTAGAAGATCTACATCGATATTGTTTAAAGAGGTTGCCCAGCTTAGACAATCTCTCTTCTGATTGATGAGTTTGACCAGAAGCTAGTTGCAGAAGACATATAACTGATGCAAATGGAGGGAGAAGGTACAAAAGTTGAAATGCTACTTACCCTGCAGTGTTGCTACTAGGAAGCAAGACATGTCAGATGGGTTTTATGTAATCTATGACATCACTATTGTCCACAGGTCATATGGATCAATGCAGTCCTCTAGGCAAAAAACACCTCTGGATGCAGTTAATAGTTTTAGCTAACAGAGGTCAATCCTGAGAAGACCCTCTTCTAGTCAATAAACATGTTGTAATAAGACAAATAGAGGGAATATACTGTAGATTGTGGAGATTTTGCTTTGTTAAAGGAGTTATCCGACCCCTGAAATGCCCAACTATATGCCCTCACACACAATTTACTTACCTCGCTCCCCGGCACCCGCGTCACTCCTGGTCGCCGCACAGCCGCCGCCGCTTCTCCCCATGTGCGGATTAAAACATCCAGTGTCAGAGGGAGGGGGGGGGGCAGCCAATGGCAGGCAGTGATGGCGACGAGCCTCCATAGCATCACCCGTGATGCTAGGAAGGCTCGTCAGGGGTCGGATAACCCCCTTAAATAAAGGATTTTTTTTACAAATATATTTTAAATGGATTATATTGGCATCTCTCTGAAACTCACCTTCACCTCAACAGGATCTGTCCTAAAATTTGGGCTATATGACTGAAGAAGGTTATATTTTCTCTAATGATAAATGAACCTCTGCCTAGATATTGGACCTGCAGGGCTTGTCACAGGCACTTCCCTTTTACTGGACTGGCTAATACAACAATGGAGGAGTTGTTATCTTTCATCTTTAGTTATGTTTAGTTATAAAAAAATCCCAAATTTACAGACATTTTGGCAAAATTTTCTAAATTTGAATTTCTCTGCTTTTAAGACGGATAGTGATACCTCACAAAAAAGTGACTGACATTCCCCATATGTCTACTTTATGTTAGCATTATTTTCAAAATTTTATTTTCTTAGGATGTTAGAAGTTCTTAAACCAACTTTTTAAAGGACCAATTCAGTTCTGAAGTGACTTAGAGGGGCTTACATAATAGAAACCACAAATAAATGTCGCAAGTGGTAATAAAAGAAAATGTACCTCAAAAGTTGCTACAGTATATAATTTTTCACTGCTCGTCTCAGAAAAGAAAGACTAAGATGTGCATTTGAGGCCTAGTTTGGTGATTTATAGGCAATGAATACCAACAAATAATTGGGCCACAAATCGCATATATCATCTCCGAATTGAGCCCTCAACTCATACACCAAAAAAATCAATAATCGGGAAAGATATTATAAACAAATCAATCTTTATACGTGCGTATTCACAATTTAGGATTATAAGCACATGCACTTTACCTTTGTTTGTATTTATTTATTGTTTATACATACAACTTGTACAATCATGAAGTCTAATATTGTTTGTTGTATATGTATCTTGTACAGTCATGAAGTTTAATACTTTTAAACATTACCACCAGTTAGTATTCCCTGCTAGGCTACATGCCTGATATGTTTTCCTACCATCATTGATCTATTTTAATTATGTCGTTTTCATGTATATATAAATATAGATTGATTTGTTTATAATATCTTTCCCGATTATTGCTTTTTTGGTATATGATTTATAGGCAATGCAGAGTGAAATAAACAAAAGAACCACCCAAGAAGCGACCACATTTTAGAAACCACGCCCCTGACAGAATGTACCAAGGGATGTAGTAAGCATTTTGAAAACACAGGTTTTTTTGGAAACATTAACAGCAAATGGTACAAAGTCAAAATTGCTATTTTTTCACAGATATGTAATTTCCAATATGGTGTGCCCAGCATTTGCCAGTGTGAAAAGCCAGCCCTCGTATTATTATGCCATGCTTCCTGGTTTTAGAAACACCCTATATGTGGCCCTAACCTTTTGCCTGGACAAACAGTGCTCAGGAGTAAAAAAACACCATGTGGTGATTTACGCATGACAACTGTGAGGTTCTGGGTGAAATAATAAATGGAATCCCCCCAGAAGTGACCCCATTTTGGAAAATACACCCCTTGTACTTATTAAAGGGTATAGTAAGCATTTTGATCCCACTGGTTTTTCGAAAAAAAAATTTAATGGATAGCAGATGGTGCAAAGTGAAAACTGCAATTCTTACACAGATACGACATTTCAGTGCCCAATGTTCTGTGCCCAGCATGTGCCAGTATGAAAAGTCAGCCGTCTTATAATTATGCTGTATTTCCTGCTTTTGAAAACACACTTCATGTAGCCCTAATATTTTGCCTGAGCATATGAGAGGGCTTAGGAGTAAAAGAGTACCATGTGCATTTTGAGTCCCAATGTGGTGACTTTCACCTCTCAATCTTTCAAGGTACTAAGGGGTGGAGTGAACATTTTGACCCCACAGATATTTTGCAGAAATTAATGAGGAGCGGAATGTGCAAAATAAAAATTGCAATTTTTCCTCAGATATGGCATTTCAGTGTCCAACTGGTGCCATCTGAGACTTACATCACATTTCTTGAATTAATAAGTGGGTTCTAGTAGGTACAGAAATGCTATAAATGTGGATGCAAGCTGCAGTATGGGTACACCGCAGGGCTCAGAAGGGAAGGAGTACCATTTGGCATTTGGAGTGCAACTTTTGCTAGAATGCTTTTAGGGTGCTACATCACATTTGCAGAGCCCCTGAGGTAACTGTACAGTGGAAACCCCCGATAAGTTCCCTCATTTTGAAAAAATGCACTCCTCAAGTTATTTATGATGATGTGGAGTGAGCAAACACCAGAGGTATTTTGCTCAAATAAATTAGCAGGGGATGGTGCAAAACAAAAATTGCAAGTTTTTAACAGATTTAGTCCCCAGTATGCTTTGCCCAGCTTGTGTCTTCTGAGACATCACACCACTTAAATTATTAGGTGGGTTTTACTGGATACAGAAATGTCATAAATGCGGACATAAACTGTAGTTTGGGTATGCTGCAGGGATCAGAAAGAAAAGACAACCTTTTGGCTTTTTCACAGCAGATTTTGATGGATTAGTGGCCATGTTGCTTTCGCACAACCTCTGAGGTACCAGTATGAGTATTTTCTGATAACCAAACGTTTTTTTTTTTCTTGGTGTGAGGAATAAGTTGCCATAATCATTGGTGCTATTTTAGAGTACATATGATTGTTGATCACTTTTTATTTTGCTTTTTGAGAACCAGGATGAAGAAAAGGCAGCAATTCTGCCATTGCTTTTGGGTACACCTGCCCAGTACAATTACAGAGATAGCATTTTCATATATCAGTATACAGTCCCTGTCTATATGCCCTGTTATGGCAAATCGAATTCATAAAGAAGGTTCCTCCACTAGGGACCACAACTCTATTAGCCAGATTGGAAAGCCTTAAAGGATGACCAAACTTATCCTAACATTGGCCACTGCAAGGAAATATGTTGTTACAGTCAATTGCCTTAGGTTCCAGAAGCCAGACCAATGGCAATTAGTTGACTACCAAGATGGCCTTTTATTTCAGAAGGGTTCTCTTGATGAGACAACTGTATTAATGTAAAAATAAGGGTCATGATATCCTTATTCCATATGGGAAGAACATAAATTAAATATATAAATACATTTTACAGACAAGACATATAAACTTGCATTAATAATTTTTTTCAGATATGACATCTCTGCAAGTCTCAGTATTCCTGTCCACAAGAAACGGCAAATGGCAACAATGCCGTTTGTACATCAACTAATAATGTTACCGCAATGACAATATTGATCCAATGGAGATTCTGCATCCTAAGCAAGGATCTAAGCAATAGCAGGCAATTAGATTATATTAAATGAAATTAACATGCACAGAACATTATGGCTAGGACTTGTATTGTGAATGATTAATGATCTTTGTAATTTCTCATTTTATGGAATGAATTCTTTGGAAACATTTCAGAGGCAACAAAAAGATGATACAAGCAAACAACAATATTGTGTTTGGTCTATGAAATGTTAACTGCTTCAGTCCTGGATCTGCTAGCTCCGAGAGAGACCTTACCCGTATGAAATTGTTGAATTATAATATTGCTTTAGATCTTTATATGCAAAAAATGTAAATCTGCGTCAATGGTTCATTATGCTATCATACCTGAATTCTCATTACCATCTGATGGTTGTAAATTCACTATAAAAGAAAAACTAGAAGGTGTCAGGTACCAATGGCTGATAAATTTAGGATTATTTATTATAATTAGTATAAAGAAAAATGAGTATGCAGGAATCTATGCCTCCCAGACTTACCCAGACCAGGGAACTTGCCAATTCTAAATTGTTATGTAATGAATAGAGATGAGCGAGTAGTGAAATATTCGAAAGTTCGAAATTCGATTCGAATAGACTGCGAAATTCGACTATTCGACCGGATATCGAATCCCATTAAAGTCTATGGGGAAAAAATGCTCGCCACTTGGAAATCTCAATTCGACCACTTGGAGGTCACCAAGTCCACCCTGGAACCTCAGAAAAGGATGCCAACACTGCTGGAATGCAACTGGGACAGCAGGGGAAGCATGTCTGGGTGCATATAACGCGCCCAAGTCGCACTATTACGCCACTATCACAGCCTCTCAACAATACACTCCAAACACAATCTAACCTCTCTGTAAAGTGAGACCAAGTACAAGGAAACCTTCTTTCCTCTACATTGCATGGACCCCAAGGCCAAACTAGACAAAAAAAAGATGAAATTTCTGCACCCCTTAAAATCACGTTGCCTATGACAACCACAGATGGCATAGGCAAGGGGGAAAGCAATAGACCCACCCTAATTGTCATTGTGTGTGAGATGTGGTCAGACATGTCTTCTTTAAATGTAAAAACAACTCAAACACATGCAGAAGCTTAAAAATGCCCAAATTGTTGCCCTTGAGATGTCAGTGACCCGACCTGGCCCAGTGTCATGTCTAGCAGGTAAAGCAGGTGGGGATGATTGAGGGATGCGTAGGACCGCAAAAAGGCAGGAAGAGGGCCGTGGGCTGGCCAGAGGCTCATGGAAAATTTTGTGGCGGCCCAAGAGGTGACACCTCTTAAAAATTATGTGGAGCCCAAGAGGTGAGACCTCTTAAAAATTATGTGGAGGCCCAAAGAGTTGACACCTTTAAAAATTATGTGGAGGCCCAAGAGGTGAGACCTCTTAAACATTTTGCGCAGGCCCAAGAGGTGAGACCTCTTAAAAATTATGTGGAGGCCAAGAGGTGAGACCTCTTAAACATTTTGTGGAGGCCCAAGAGGTGAGACCTCTTAAAAATTATGTGGAGGCCCAAGAGGTGAGACCTGTTAAAGATTTTGTGGAGGCCCAAGAGGTGAGACCTCTTAAAAATTATGTGGAGGCCCAAGAGGGAGACCCGTTAAAAATTATGTGGAGGCCCAAGAGGTGACACCTCTTAAAAATTATGTGGAGGCCCAAGAGGTGAGACCTCTTAAAAATTATGTGGAGGCCCAAGAGGTGAGACCTCTTAAACATTTTGTGGAGGCCCAAGAGGTGAGACCTCTTAAACATTTTGTGGAGGCCCAAGAGGTGAGACCTCTTAAAAATTATGTGGAGGCCCAAGAGGTGAGACCTGTTAAAGATTTTGTGGAGGCCCAAGAGGTGAGACGTATTAAAAATTATGTGGAGGCCCAAGAGGGGAGACCTGTTAAAGATTTTGTGGAGGCCCAAGAGGTGAGACGTATTAAAAATTATGTGGAGGCCCAAGAGGGAGACCCGTTAAAAATTATGTGGAGGCCCAAGAGGTGAGACCTGTTAAACATTTTGTGGAGGCCCAAGAGGTGAGACGTCTTAAAAATTATGTGGAGGCCCAAGAGGTGAGACCTGTTAAACATTTTGTGGAGGCCCAAGAGGTGAGACGTATTAAAAATTTTGTGGAGGCCAAGAGGTGAGACCTCTTAAAAATTATGTGGAGGCCCAAGAGGTGAGACCTGTTAAAGATTTTGTGGAGGCCCAAGAGGTGAGACGTATTAAAAATTATGTGGAGGCCCAAGAGGTGAGACCTGTTAAAGATTTTGTGGAGGCCCAAGAGGTGAGACCTATTAAAAATTATGTGGAGGCCCAAGAGGGGAGACCCGTTAAAAATTATGTGGAGGCCCAAGAGGTGAGACCTGTTAAAGATTTTGTGGAGGCCCAAGAGGTGAGACGTTAAAAATTATGTGGAGGCCCAAGAGGTGAGACCTGTTAAACATTTTGTGGAGGCCCAAGAGGTGAGACGTATTAAAAATTATGTGGAGGCCCAAGAGGGTGAGAGACCTCTTAAAAATTATGTGGAGGCCCAAGAGGTGAGACCTCTTAAACATTTTGTGGAGGCCCAAGAGGTGAGACCTCTTAAAAATTATGTGGAGGCCCAAGAGGTGAGACCTTAAAAATTATGTGGAGGCCCAAGAGGTGAGACCTGTTAAACATTTTGTGGAGGCCCAAGAGGTGAGACCTCTTAAACATTTTGTGGAGGCCCAAGAGGTGAGACCTCTTAAAAATTATGTGGAGGCCCAAGAGGTGAGACCCTTAAAAATTTTGTGGAGGCCCAAGAGGTGAGACCTCTTAAAAATTATGTGGAGGCCCAAGAGGTGAGACCCTTAAAAATTATGTGGAGCCCAAGAGTGAGACCTCTTAAAAATTTTGTGGAGGCCCAAGAGGTGAGACCTCTTAAACATTTTGTGGAGGCCCAAGAGGTGAGACCTCTTAAAAATTATGTGGAGGCCCAAGAGGTGAGACCTGTTAAAATTTTGTGGAGGCCCAAGAGGTGAGACGTATTAAAAATTATGTGGAGGCCCAAGAGGGGAGACCTGTTAAAGATTTTGTGGAGGCCCAAGAGGTGAGACGTATTAAAAATTATGTGGAGGCCCAAGAGGGAGACCCGTTAAAAAATTATGTGGAGGCCCAAGAGGTGAGACCTGTTAAACATTTTGTGGAGGCCAAGAGGTGAGACCGTCTTAAAAATTATGTGGAGGCCCAAGAGGTGAGACCTGTTAAACATTTTGTGGAGGCCCAAGAGGTGAGACCGTATTAAAAATTATTGTGAGGCCCAAGAGGGAGACCTCTTAAAAATTATGTGGAGGCCCAAGAGGTGAGACCTGTTAAAGATTTTGTGGAGGCCCAAGAGGTGAGACCGTCTTAAAAATTATGTGGAGGCCCAAGAGGTGAGACCTGTTAAAGATTTTGTGGAGGCCCAAGAGGTGAGACGTATTAAAAATTATGTGGAGGCCCAAGAGGTGAGACCTCTTAAAAATTATGTGGAGGCCCAAGAGGTGAGACCTGTTAAACATTTTGTGGAGGCCCAAGAGGTGAGACCTCTTAAAAATTATGTGGAGGCCCAAGAGGTGAGACCTGTTAAACATTTTGTGGAGGCCCAAGAGGTGAGACGTATTAAAAATTATGTGGAGGCCCAAGAGGGGAGACCTCTTAAAAATTATTGTGGAGGCCCAAGAGGTGAGACCTCTTAAACATTTTGTGGAGGCCCAAGAGGTGAGACCTCTTAAAAATTATGTGGAGGCCCAAGAGGTGAGACCTGTTAAAAATTATGTGGAGGCCCAAGAGGTGAGACCTGTTAAACATTTTGTGGAGGCCCAAGAGGTGAGACCTGTTAAACATTTTGTGGAGGCCCAAGAGGTGAGACGTATTAAAAATTATGTGGAGGCCCAAGAGGGAGACCTCTTAAAAATTATGTGGAGGCCCAAGAGGTGAGACCTCGTAAACATTTTGCGCAGGCCCAAGAGGTGAGACCTCTTAAAAATTATGTGGAGGCCCAAGAGGTGAGACCTCTTAAACATTTTGTGGAGGCCCAAGAGGTGAGCCATAAATATAAAAATTTTTCTGATTTACGGACCAATTCTACGGCGGTTAAGGAGGAGGAGGAGGTGGAGGAGGAAATGGCACTTCATACACATGGCACTTCACTTTTGGCTGCTTTCCACTGTTGGAGAAGCAAAGTCCGGGTCAATCCACTTGCTGTTCATTTTGATTAGCGTCAGCCTGTCGGCACTGTCGGTTGACAGGCGGCTGCGCTTATCGGTGATAATGCCCCCGGCAGCGCGGAACACCCTTTCTGATAGCACGCTGGCGGCAGGGCAGGCAAGCACCTCCAAGGCGTACAGGGACAGTTCCAGCCACGTGTCCAACTTGGATTGCGAAGACCCAGTACAGTTTGTTCTCCACTATCCGGACAACACGTGTGTCCCGGGAAAAGCAGCCCAGCATGAAGTCAGCCATGTGTGCCAGACTCTGAATAGGCATGACGTCACTGCCCCCACCAGAAGGATCACTTGCCATTTCCTCCTCTTCCTCTTCCGCCTCCTCTCCGCCCCATCCGCGCTGAACCAATGGGACGCGCACAGCCTGACTGCTACCCTCGCCGCCAGCATCCTCCTCCTCTTCCACAGCCACCTCCACGTCGTCCTCCTCCTCCTCATCCTCCTCCTCCTGCAACTGCCACCGTGAAGCAGACAAAAGTGTGGTCTGACTGTGTAGCTCCGTTGCGTCTCCTCCTGCCCCCGTCTCCTCTGTGTGCAATGCGTTCTCCCTTATTGCGATGAGGGATTCTTTAAGGACGCATAGGAGCGGGATGGTTACGCTCGGCCCTGCTGGCTGTGGCCTCACTTCTCTGTCTGAACTGTCCTCTGCCTGTGGACATCCTCTGCCTGTGGACATCCCTCTGCCTGTGGACATCCCTCTGCCTGTGGACATCCCTCTGCCTGTGGACATGCCTCTGCCTGTGGACATCCCTCTGCCTGTGGACATTCCTCTGCCTGTGGACATCCCTCTGCCTCTTGCTGCCTTTTTCGGTGCTGCGCAGACCACCACCTCTCCACTGCTTTCCTCGCTGGACATCACCCTGGACCGGGTCAGTATCGGACAGTACAAAGCGGTGGTACATTTCATACTCCAGCCGTGGCCTGTTTTCATTCTCCCAATGCCTTGAGACATGTACTGAATGTAAATGAAGGTGTTGTAATCGCGTCTCTCTGTGACAATAGCTCGATACTATCAACTGCCAATTTTATTTTTAACTTTTTTTTTTTTTTTAGCGAACAGTTTTTTTCAACTTACTGATGTTTTCCAGTCTCTGTTTGGAAACTTTCTATGACTTTTTTCGTACTGGGTGCATTTGGTATAAATATGCAGAGAGTTATTTATGGTTTAATCGCAGAACGATGCAAAGGGAAAGCGTCGTCTAAAGGAGAATCATTTACCTCAGATAATTCAACCAGCAACTATGGCCCCCAACAGCATTTCCGCGCCCCCGTCCTCGTCCACGTCCTATTCCGCTAGCCCCCCTCCGCATTTTTATTTTTTTTGGTTACAATATTTTGCCTTCACAGCCGTGAAATAATTTTGCAAGAGAACGCACAGTACAGTTGCCAATTATAAGGCCTAATATTTTAGAGTTCAAGGTACACAGCCGTGTACTAACTTTTCAGACGGTGGGTATTAACACCAGGTATTTAAAGAATTTTGCAAGAGAACGCACAGTACAGTTGCCAATTATAAGGCCTAATATTTTATAGTATAATTATGTGGAGGCCCAAGAGGTGAGACCTCTTAAAGATTTTGTGGAGGCCCAAGAGGTGAGACCTCTTAAAGATTTTGTGGAGGCCCAAGAGGTGAGACCTCTTAAAATTTTGTGGAGGCCCAAGAGGTGAGACCTCTTAAAGATTTTGTGGAGGCCCAAGAGGTGAGACCTCTTAAAGATTTTGTGGAGGCCCAAGAGGTGAGACCTCTTAAACATTTTGTGGAGCCCAAGAGGTGAGATTAAAGATTTTGTGGAGGCCCAAGAGGTGAGACCTAAACATTTTGTGGAGGCCCAAGAGGTGAGACCTCTTAAACATTTGTGGAGAGCCCAAGAGGTGAGACCTCTTAAAGATTTTGTGGAGGCCCAAGAGGTGAGACCTCTTAAAGATTTTGTGGAGGCCCAAGAGGTGAGACCTCTTAAAGATTTTGTGGAGGCCCAAGAGGTGAGACCCTGTTAAAATTTTGTGGAGGCCCAAGAGGTGAGACCTCTTAAAGATTTTGTGGAGGCCCAAGAGGTGAGACCTGTTAAACATTTTGTGAGGCCCAAGAGGTGAGACCTCTTAAAAGATTTTGTGGAGCCCAAGAGGTGAGACCTGTTAAAAAATTTTGTGGAGGCCCAAGAGTGAGACCTGTTAAACATTTTGTGGAGGCCCAAGAGGTGAGGACCTCGTTAAAAATTATGTGGAGGCCCAAGAGGTGAGACCTGTTAAACATTTTGTGGAGGCCCAAGAGGTGAGACCTCGTTAAAAATTATGTGGAGGCCCAAGAGGTGAGACCTGTTAAACATTTTGTGGAGGCCCAAGAGGTGAGACCTCTTAAAAATTATGTGGAGGCCCAAGAGGTGAGACCTCTTAAAAATTATGTGGAGGCCCAAGAGGTGAGACCTCTTAAAAATTATGTGGAGGCCCAAGAGGTGAGCCATAAATATATATATATTTTTTTTTACGGAGCAATTCTACGGCGGTTAAGGAGGAGGAGGAGGTGGAGGAGGAAATGGCACTTCATACAGATGGCACTTCACTTTTGGCTGCTTTCCACGGTTGGAGAAGCAAAGTCCGGGTCAATCCACTTGCTGTTCATTTTGATTAGCGTCAGCCTGTCGGCACTGTCGGTTGACAGGCGGCTGCGCTTATCGGTTATAATGCCCCCGGCTGCGCTGAACACCCTTTCTGATAGCACGCTGGCGGCAGGGCAGGCAAGCACCTCCAAGGCGTACAGGGACAGTTCCAGCCACGTGTCCAACTTGGAGACCCAGTAAGTGTAGGACGCCGAGGGATCGGGGAGGACAGGGTTACGGTCTGCCAGGTACTCCCGCAACATCCGCCGATACTTGTCCCTCCTGCTGCTGATAGCGGGCCCCGCAGTGATGGAAGTTGCACGAGGGGGTGCCATGAACGTGTCCCACACCTTGGAGAGTGTTCCCCTGGTGGCTGTGGGCCTGATGGATGTTGTGGGACTCTGGGAGACCCTCTCCTCTCTGCCGCCAGCGATGGTGGGTGGGAAAATCTCCATCATGTTCTGCACGAGTTCCCTCTGGTATTCCAGCAATCGATTCGTCCTCTCCTCTACCGGAATAAAAGA
>ONZH01012430.1:0-37186 GCA_900303285.1 Rhinella marina | reverse complement strand
ATAGGTATATTTTTCTTTATTAGTTTTACACAATAAAACTTTTTGTTTTTAAAAATCAAAATCATGTTTTAGCGTCTCCATATTCTGAAAGCCATATTTATTTATTTATTTATTTTTCCGGGGAATGTCTTTTGTAGGGGCTCATTTTTTGTAGGATGATGTGAAAGTTTGATGGTACTATTTCGGGGTACATATGACTATTTGATCACTTGGTATTACACTTTTCGTGATGTAAGATGACAAAAAATGTTTTTTTGGCACAGTTTTTATTTAATTTTTTATAGCGTTAAGGTAACGAGGTGGATCATGTAATATTTTTATAGTGTAGGTTGTAACGGACAAAGCAATACCTAATATGTCTGGAGTTTTTTTTATTTATTCTGTTTTTACACAATAAAAGCATTTTTGAAAAAAAAATTATGTTTTTGCGTCTCCATATTCTGAAACTCATGTGTTTTTTTTTATTTTTTTATTTTACGGGCGATTGACTTATGTAGGGGCTCATTTTTTTGCAGGATGAGGTGATGATTTGATTGGTACTATTTTGGGATATATATATATATATATATATATATATATATATATATATATATAGATATATATAGATATATATATATATATATATACAGTACAGGCCAAAGGTTTGGACACACCTTCTCATTCAAATAGTTTTCTGTGTTTTCATGACTATGAAAATTGTAGATTCACACTGAAGGCATCAAAACTATGAATTAACACATGTGGAATTATATACTTAACAAAAAAGTGTGAAACAACTGAAAATATGTCTTATATTCTAGGTTCTTCAATGTAGCCACTAGAGATGAGCGAGCATGCTCGTCCGAGCTTGGTGCTCGATCGAGTATTACGGTACTCGTAAGTGCTCGATGCTCAGACGAGCATCTCGCCATGTTCGAGGAAATGGCATCTCCCGCATTTTTAATTTTTGGCGCCTATAAACTCAGCCAATCACAAGCCAGGAGACTCTGCGGTACACCCAGCATCACGTGGGGCCCTTACATGTCGATAGCAGGGGTTGGCTGGCCTGATCAGGTGACCCTGGAATATACTAGTGACTGCCCGCGGTGCTCGGCTCAGATGCTGTCTGGATATCGTTATGGACAGATCTGCTGCGTTTCAGGGAGAGTGTTAGGGCCTGGATTTAGTTCACTGTTAAGCAGGAGTGATATCAAAAGAACCCAACAGCCCTTCTAAGGGCTACAAGACACTTTTTTTTGTCTCTGGGCTGGCTGGCACTAGTAGTGCAGCTATCTCCATATATAACATTTTTTTTTCATTGTTTTATCTCAGTGATACAAATCCATTTCATACAGCAGTGTGGAACCATTCTGTGTGTCACAGTTCAGCTGTCCACTCACCACAAACCACAATCCGTATTTTCTGTCCAGGTGACCCATACTGTACGTCACATAATCAAATACGGTCTTTTGCTTTCACTGATACAGCTACATTACAAAAATCTCTGTGCGACATTTGTCTGGGTTGCAGTCAAAATAGCCACAGTCAGCAGGGGCTGAGTTTGCTCTCTGATATTTTCTGCACGTCACGTTAAAAAAAAATAAAATATATATTTAAAAAATTTAAAAAAAATAAAAAAAATAGTTTTTTGTTATTTTATCTCAGTGATACAAATCCATTTCATACAGCTGTGTGGAACCATTCTGTGTGTCAAAGTTCAGCTGTCCAGTCACCACAAACCACAATCCGTATTTTCTGTCCAGGTGACACATTCTGTACGTCACGTAATTAAAAAAGGTCTTTTGCTCTCACTGACACAGCTACATTACAAAAATCTCTGTGTGACATTTGTTTGGGTTGCAATTAAGCAGACCAAGTCTGCCTAATCTAATATTTTTAGTGTAATTGCTCCATACTGCATGATACGTAATAACATACGTAATTTAGCTCTAACTTATCCACCTATATACAAAGCACAATCCGTATTTTCTGTCCAGGTGACACATTCTGTACATCACGTAATTAAAAAAGGTCTTTTGCTCTCACTGATACAGCTACATTACAAAAATCTCTGTGCGACATTTGTCTGGGTTGCAATTAAGCAGACCAAGTCTGCCTAATCTAATAGTTTCAGTGTAATTGCTCCATACTGCACGGTACGTAATAACATACATAATTTAGCTCTAACTTATCCACCTATATACAAAGCACAATCCGTATTTTCTGTCCAGATTATACATTCTGTACGTCATGTAATTAAAAAAGGTCTTTTGCTCTCACTGATACAGCTCATTACAAAAATCTCTGTGCGACATTTGTCTGGGTTGCACTTAAGCAGACCAAGTCTGCCTAATCTAATAGTTTCAGTATAATTGCTCCATACTGCACGGTACGTAATAACATACGTAATTTAGCTCTAACTTATCCACCTATATATTAACTTGTTCAGATTGAACAAGTTTGTGGGTTTCAGTACAGCAGGCCCATTTTTTATTTTTTTTATATAATACACTTATATACAGAAAATGTTGATAGGGGACGTATACGATTTTAAACTGAGAAGAATCGATACCACACATGCCCCACTAGTTCAAGCTCAATGTTGACAGCCGTACCAGTTGATGCCAAATTTTTAAGTGGGGGTTCCACCACTACCAGCCTAAACACCACCAGCGAGTCAACCCCCAGCCCAGGACTCCGGCACGAGCGCCTCCCGCCGGAAAACCACCCCTTCGCCTCCATGATCCTCCACACTGTCCACCAATGTGTCCCTGCGCAACGTTCAGCTGTCATTACAGCAGACGTTGGAGCGCAAGTAGAAAAAAAGTTCAGCCCACCTACATGCACAAGCCCTCAACGTCCACATACAGGGCCACGCTAAATTTTTTATGTGCTCTACCTGCTACCGTCGTGTAGCTCGGTCACTCTGACCGAGTCTGATCCTGGGCCCGCTCATGTATTGCCCACTTGGAGGATTGCGGGGCCTACCTCGCTCACGGTTTCTCAGACTTACTATGCCTCTTCCTCCACCGCCTCCTCCTCCTTCGAATTACCATCCGTGCTTCACCTCCTGCTACCTCAGTCTAACTCGGTCACTCTGTTGTCACCGCCATGCTGCGTCAGGCTAAATTTTTGGGTGGCTCACCTGCTACCTCATCTAACTTGGTCACTTGTTGGTGTCACCCCCATGCTGTGTCATGCTTATGCCTGCATTGTGTGGCTGGGGATAGAAGAGCAGTGCCAGCATGGGCATGGGTGATGGACCTTCGTTGCACCTAGTTGGGTGCTTCTCTAACATGTGATGGGCATGTGCCTCGCCTTTCTTGGTCTGGGTGAGCACAATTGCCATGAGGGTAACCACCAGGCTGTTGCAGGAGAATTTGGGGTAATGGTGGGATTAGGCAGCCTCAGAGGCATCCATGCATGCTGCCCCTGCTGTTTCCTGTCCATTGCCGTGGTGTTTCCATCATTTTCTGATGTTTCCAGGTTTTCACCCAGCCTTCCCTAGGCAGAGCCTTGGTCCCCTGCAAAAATGCTCGAGTCTCCCATTGACTTCAATGGGGTTCGTTACTCGAAACGAACACCGAGCATCGGGAAAAGTTTGTCTCGAATAACGAGCACCCGAGCATTTTAGTGCTCGCTCATCTCTAGTAGCCACCTTTTGCTTTGATTACTGCTTTGCACACTCTTGGCATTCTCTTGATGAGCTTCAAGAGGTAGTCACCTGAAATAGTTTTCACTTCACAGGTGTGCCCTGTCAGGTTTACTAAGTGGGATTTCTTGCCTTATAAATGGGGTTGGGACCATGAGTTGTGTTGGGCAGAAGTCAGGTGGATACACAGCTGATAGTCCTACTGAATAGACTGTTAGAATTTGTATTATGGCAAGAAAAAAGCAGCTAAGTAAAGAAAAACGAGTGGCCATCATTACTTTAAGAAATGAAGGTCAGTCAGTCCGAAAAATTGGGAAAACTTTGAAAGTGTCCCCAAGTGCAGTCGCAAAAAACATCAAGCGCTACAAAGAAACTGGCTCACATGAGGACCGCCCCAGGAAAAGAAGACCAAGAGTTACCTCTGCTGCAGAGGATAAGTTCATCCCAGTCACCAGCCTCAGAAATCGCAGGTTCACAGCAGCATAGCTTAGAGACCAGGTCAATGCCACACAGAGTTCTAGCAGCAGACACATCTCTACAACAACTGTTAAGAGGAGACTGTGTGCAGCAGGCCTTATGGTAAAATAGCTGCTAGGAAACCACTGCTAAGGACAGGCAACAAGCAGAAGAGACTTGTTTGGGCTAAAGAACACAAGGAATGGACATTAGACCAGTGGAAATCTGTGCTTTGGTCTGATGAGTCCAAATTTGAGATCTTTGGTTCCAACCACCGTGTCTTTGTGCGACGCAGAAAAGGTGAACGGATGGACTTTACATGCCTGGTTCCCACCGTGAAGCATGGAGGAAGAGGTGTGATGGTGTGGGGGTGCTTTGCTGGTGACACTGTTGGGGATTTATTCAATATTGAAGGCATACTGAACCAGCATGGCTACCACAGCATCTTGCAGCGACATGCTATTCCATCTGGTTTGTGTTTAGTTGGACCATCATTTATTTATCAACAGGACAATGACCCCAAACACACCTCCAGGCTGTGTCAGGGCTATTTAACCAAGAAGGAGAGTGATGGGGTGCTACGCCAGATGACCTGGCCTCCACAGTCACCAGACCTGAACCCAATCGAGATGGTTTGGGGTGAGCTGGACCGCAGAGTGAAGGCAAAAGGGCCAACAAGTGCTAAGCGTCTCTGGGAACTCCTTCAAGACTGTTGGAATTAGAGTGGAGCGAACGTGCTTGTAACGAGCACTGTACTGCTCGGATCCCCTGCGCTCACATGGGCGCAGGCATCCGGATCCGTCGGGTGAGGAGGACGGATCTGGATGGCTGTGCCCATGCAAGCACAGGGGATTCGAGCAGTACAGTGCTCGTTACGAGCACGTTCGCTCAACTCTAGTTGGAATACCATTTCAGGTGACTACCTCTTGAAGCTCATCAAGAGAATGCCAAGAGTGTGCAAAGCAGTAATCAAAGCAAAAGGTGGCTACTTTGAAGAACCTAGAATATAAGACATATTTTCAGTTTTTTCACATTTTTTTGTTAAGTATATAATTCCACATGTGTTAATTCATAGTTTTGATGCCTTTAGTGTGAATCTGCAATTTTCATAGTCATGAAAATACAGAAAACTCTTTGAATGAGAAGGTGTGTCCAAACTTTTGGTCGGTATTGTACATCACCATGTACACCAACACCAGTATGAACAAACGTGGAATACACACCATAATGGATACCAATAAGCACCACAACAAATTAACATTCTACATCAAATACCAACACCACAGCGAATTAACATGGAACTACCAAAACAAATACTAATAAAGCAGTATTAGGGTTCCAATAAGCAAAAAAGAGCGCAAACACACACTAAAGTAAGGGAGGAAAAGAAAAAAAAAATCCATAGGAAAGCCACACGCGATCGCCCCCCAAACCCAGTCGGCTCTGGCTTTAACCCCTTTAGGCCGAAGCTACTTTTACACTTAATGCCGAAGCCACATTTTTTAAATCTGCCATGTGTCACTTTATCAATTCATAACTTTGGGATTCTTTCACGGATTCGACTGATTCCAAGATTGTTTTTTCGTGACACATTGTACTCCACGACAGTGGTAAATTTGAGTCAATATAAATCACCTTTATTTATAAAAAAATCTTAAATTTACAGAAAATTTGAAAAAATTTGTCATTTTCAAACTTTGAATTTCTCTGCTATTAAGGCAGATAGTGATCCCTCACAAAATAGTTATTACTTTACATGTCCCATATGTCTACTTTATGTTGCCATCATTTTGTAGATGTAATTTTATTTTTTGGGGATGTTAGAAGGCTTAGAATTTTAGAAGCAATTCTTTAAATTTTTTAGAAATTTTCCAAAACCATTTTTTTAAGCACCAGTTCAGTTCTAAAGTCACTTTATGGGGCTTACATAATAGAAACCACCATAAATGACCCCATTTTAGAAACTACACCCCTCAAGGTTTTCAAAACTAATTTTACAAACTGTGTTAACCCTTTATGTATTCCACAAGAATTAAAGGAAAATGGAGATGACATTTCAAAATTTCACTTTTTTTGCAGATTTTCCATTTTAATCCATTTTTTCCTGTAACACATCAAGGGTTCATAGCAAAAAAAAACTCAAAAACTATTACGCTGATTCTGCTATTTACAGAAACACCCCACATGTGATTGTAAACTACTGTATGGGCGCATGGCCAAGCGCAGAAGGAAAGGTGCGCCAGATGGTTTTTGGAGGGCGAATTTTGCTGGACTGGTTTTGAGACACCATGTCCCATTTGAAGCCCCCCCAATGCACCCCTACAGTAGAAACAACCAAAAAGTGCCCATATTTTGGAAACTAAGGGATAAGGTGACAGTGTTATTGATGCTATTTTGGGGGTACATATGATTTTTGATCACTTTATATTACACTTTTTGTTAGGCAAGGTAAACAAAAATGGCTGTTCTGGCTCAGTTTTTATTTTTATTTTTTACTGTGTTCACCTGAGGGGTTAACTAATGTGATATTTTTGTAGAGCAGGTTGTTACGAACGTGGCAATACCTAACATGTATAGTTTTTTTTATTTATTTAAGTTTTACACAATAATATCATTTTTGAAACAAAAAAAAATATGTTTTAGTGTCTCCATTGTGAGAGCTGTAGTTTTTTTATTTTTTGGGCAATTGTCTCAGGTAGGGGCTCATTTTTTGCGGGAGGAGGTGATGGTTAGATTGGTACTATTTTGAGGGGCATATGCCTTTTTGATCGCTTGCTATTACACTTTTTGTGATGTAATGAGACAAAAATAGCTTTTTTGACCCTGTTTTTATTTTTATTTTTTTACGGTGTTCACCTGAGGGGTCGGGACATGTGACAATTTTGTAGAGCAGGTAGTTATGAACGTGGCGATACCTAACATGCTTGGAGTATTTTTTAGCTTTTTTTACTAATTTCAAATTTGAGTTTTGTAGGGAAAATGGGATTTTTTAAAACTTTTTTTTACACTTTTTTTAAAATTTTTTACACTTTTTTTACACTTTCTTAGACTCAGACCCACTTGGTTCTTGAAGATCCAGTGGGTGTGATTGTTCTATTACACTATGGCAAGCCAGACGCTTCTGAAAGCGTTCGGTTGCCATGGTAACCTTGGGGCGCTGCCACAGCAGAGCAGCGTCCCAATGGGCCACACCATCGGTGCTGCCAGTGCACCGCAGCGAGGAAGGGAGCTCCCTCCCTGTTAACCCCTTCCATACAGCTGTATGCTGATACTCTGCTTGAAAACCGCTCGCCGTCCTGAAAAATCATTGCGGGCGGCACTCCCGCCGCAGCCGCCCCCACATCGCCCGCACATTACCCCCCCCCCCTCAATCGGCCATCAGAGAAAACAGTGGGGGGGGATATATATATATAATATATTGTTAAATTTATTTTTTTTTTTATTTTACATTTATTTATGTTACGATCGCTGTGATTGGCTAGTCTGAACAGACTAGCCAATCACAGCGATCGCTAGCCCGGGACCGCCCCCATTGGTCCCGGGCTGGTTAGCTCAGACCCCTGGCTGTAAGTAACAGCCGGGGTCTCAGCACTGTCACCGTGTCATCAGACATGGTGACAGTTTAATGCCATGACGGCTTATCCCATCATGGGGCGGCAAGCGGCTTCTGCCCATGACGGGATAAGCCGTCATTGGGCGTTAAGGGGTTAAAACCTATCCCCCATCACCATTTTTTATTATTCTATTCTATTATTTTTTGCTCCATTTTTATACTCCTTTCACCCCTATTCCTATTTTTATCCTCAGTTCTATCATTCCTTCATGTTTTCTCCCACATCTACTGCATTCTGTGGCCATATACCCACACACTGCAGCAGGATAGATTACCAATTGACTAGCAACTCACATCAAACGCCCTTTAGGAAGATCTACACATCATACCTGTCTCCACCAACACATACCATAGTGAGGCACAGAAAAGTAAGAAAAAAGTACATCTTTTGCCACTTGATACCTACATACCTGGCACAGTGACTACAAAGTCGTTGCTCCTGATATACATACTTCGGTATGATTCCCCCAAGCCACACCGTGACCAAAGCACCCCTCTGTCAATATGGATTGCACCATTTGCACCATCGCCATAGAGGCACACAAATCGTCTGACACCTATCCCTTCACTGTAGTTTATACCCAAATACACAGCTCAACTACTAATAATCGCCCATATCACCATCGGAGCTCAATGCTCGCATTCTGTACTTAACCCCTCCCAGCGCCGTACATGTATGGCGCTGCGGGAAGTGACTTCCCGACCAGCGCCGTGGTGCTACGGTGCGCTGATCGGGTGGGTGCAGGAGCTGGACCCCTGCTGTATGCACCGGCATCGGTGAAAACACCAATGCTGGTGCATTAACCCTTCATGTGCCGCGGTCAGAACTGACCACGGCACATGCGATGCGGGCTGTGGGAAGGGGTGTCCATCGGGTCCCCGGGCTGCTGTGACGGGGACCTGATGGCTTAGATAGTAGCCGGATGCCTTCCTTAGGCATCCCGCTGCTATCTACGGAAGCCTGTGAGATTCAGCCCCCTGGATCGCACAGGAAGCAGGCTGTAAGTGTATTACATTGAGTAATACACTTACAGCCAATGCATTACAATACAGAAGTATTGTAATGCATTGTAAAGGGGATCAGACCCCCAAAAGTTAGAAAAGTGTAAAAAAAAAAAAAAAGTGAAAAAATAAAGTTTTACAAAAAAAAGTTTCAAGTTCCAAAAAAAGCGTCCTTTTCACAAAATAATCTAAAAAAAAATGTAAAAAATAGGGGAAAAAATAAAAATAGACATATTAGGTATCGCCGCGTCCGTAACAACCTTCTCTATAAAAAACAGTGCCAAAACAGCCATTTTTTGGTCACCTTCCCTTACAAAAAGTGTAATAGCAGGCGATCAAAAAAGCGTATGTACCCCAAAATGGTACCAATCAAACCATTATCTCGTCCCGCAGAAATTTAGACCCTACCTGAGACAATTGCCCAAAAAATAAAAAAAATATGGCTCTCAGAAAATAGCAACACAAAAAAATATTTTATTTTGTTCAAAAATGCATCTAATGTGTAAAACTTTCCAAAAATAAAAATGTTAGACATATTGGGTATCGCCGCTTCCGTAACAACCTGCTCTATAAAAATATTACATGAGATGGCCCCCCAGGTGAATGCTGTAAAAAAAAAAAATAATTAAAACTATGCCAAAACAGCCATTTTTTTTCACCTTGACTCACAAAAAGTGTAAAACCACGAGATAAAAAAGGCGTATTTACCCCAAAATGATACCAATCAAACCGTCATCTCGTCCCGCAGAAATTTAGACCCTAATAATGAGATGGCCCCCCAGGTGAATGCTTTAAAAATTTTTAAAAACTATGCCATAACAGCCATTTTTTTTCACCTTGACTCACAAAAAGTGTAATAGCAGGCAATCAAAAAGGCGTATTTAACCCAAAATGGTACCAATCAAACCATAATCTCGTCCCACAAAAAATAAGACCCTACCTGAGACAATCGCCAGAAAAATAAAAAAAATATGGCTCTCAGAAAATGGCAACACAAAAAAAAGATTTTATTCTGTTGAAAAATGCATCTAATGTGTAAAACTTTCCAAAAATAAAAATGGTAGACATATTGGGTATCGCCGCGTCCATAATAACAACCTGCTCTATAAAAATATCACATGATTTGCCCCCTCAGGTAAATGCTGTAAAAAAAATTTAAAAAATACTATGCCAAAACAGCTATTTTTTTCACCTTGACTCACAAAAAGTGTAATACCAAGCGATCAAAAAGTCTTATGTACCCCAAAATGGTACCAATGAAAATGTCACCTCATCCCGCAAAAAATGAGCCCCCACATAAGACAATAACTCAAAAAAATAAAAATCAAAGGCTCCCGCAAACCAATCCATCAAAATCTGTGCTGCAAAATCCATATGGCGCTCCTTCTGTTCTGAGTCCTGCCATGTGCCTCCACAGCAGTTTACCACCACATATGGGGTGTTGCCGTATTCAGGAGAAAATGGGGAACAAATTATGGGGTGCTTTTCTCCTGTTACCCCTTGTGAAAATGAAAAATTTAGGGCTAAAGCAACATTTTATTCTTTGAAGGCTGTAGTTTCCAAAATGGGGTCACTTTTTGAGGGTTTCCACTGTAGGGGTATGTCAGGGTCTCTCGATTACAAAATGGTGCCTAAAAACCATTCTAGCAAAATCTGCCTCCAAAATCCGTATGGCGCTCCTTTCCTTCTGACCACTGCCACAAACCCATAGAGATGTTTACCACCACATATGGGGTATTTCTGTAAACTTCAGAATCAGAGCAATGTATATTGAGGTTTAGTTTGCTGTTAAACCTTGCTGTGTTGCAAGAAAAAAATTATTAACATGAATAATCTACCAAAAAAGTGAAATTTTGAAATTTAACCTCAATTTTCCTTTAATTCTTGTGGAACACCTTAAGGGTTAACAAAGTTTGTAACAGCAGTTTTTTATAATTTGAGGGGTGTAGTTTCTAAAATGGGGTCATTCATGGGTGGTTTCCATTACGTAAGCCACTCAAAATCACTTTATAACTGAAGTGGTGCTTAAAAAAATGGTTTTGGAAATTTTGTTGAAAATTTGAAAAATGGCTTCTAAACTTCTAAGCCTTCTAATGTCTTAAAAAGTAAAATGACATTTATAAAATGATGCCAACATAAAGTAGACATATGGGGAATGTAAAATAACTATTTTTGTAGGTATTACTATGTATTTTGAAAGTAGAGAAATTGAAATTTGGAAATTTGCTAATTTTTTCAACTTTTTGGTAAATTTGGAATTTTTTAATAAATAAAAATGAAATATTTTGCCACAAATTTTCTACTGTCGGGAAGCACAATATGTGACGAGAAAACATTCTCAGAATGGCTTGGATAAGTAAAAGCATTCCAAAGTTATTACCACATAAAGTGACACATGTCAGATTTGCACAAAAAATGGCCTGGTGAGGAAGGTGAAAACAGGCCCAGGGTTGAAGGGGTTAATATACCTAAAAGCAACTATCTCTCTTTATTTACACTGGACTAATTAAAACAAGTTATCATTGTATCCATTTGTATCATGAACATTTGCTCTGCATGAGACACGTTCCCACTAGTGTCTGACAGACAGCTTCAGCACCCGCCCTAGGTTTCATTCACAGTGGGAACCACCTCTCACACACCCCCATGGCCTGCGTGCCATAAAAACCCTCAGTTTTAAAAGGGTCTTCTGTATTATACTATCTATTGTCTTGAGGAAGAGGGATTTTCTACCCTCGAAACGCGTAGACAACTGTCAAATAAAGCTATTTGCTTCAACCTACGGGCAATGTTCAAGTCCTTCTCTGCTTAGCAGCCCCGGAAAAGAAGTGGTCCATTTTTCTACATCACTGCTGTTTACTCCTTGGAAATTACACTCTGTATACACCTCCATCCAAAGGGAATACAGGAAGACCACGGCTGCAGCTGGCACCAACACTGCATGCTGGTCGGGCTGAAAATAACTAGCAGGGCGATCAACAGTGGTTGTGACTTCTCACAACCCCCTATGGTAAGCGCAATTTTACCATTATTATTTCATCAAAACAATCTGACACCACACATGTGGCGCTGCCTCCATCTTCTTTTCTTTTACATATCTAACCAAGTGACTTAAAAACAGGCACAAATAAAGAGAAAGAAGTTTAAAACCAATATTAAACATATTATGTAATGAGATTAAAGAATGAATTAATACACTAATACCAAAATGTATATATATATATATATATATATATATATATATATATATATATGTTTATATATATAAATCCCATTACCTATGTGCACTGCTATGACAAAACACTTAAATAGAAAAACCATAAAGCCAAATCAGCTGTTAATTGTATTGATACATTAGTTCTCTTAAATTTAAACCATTTGGATAACGTGTGTTCAGGCGGAAAATCCAAAAGGCTTCTTTATTTAACACTAGCTGCTTAACATTTCCCCCTCTAGGTGGGAACTTAATGCATTCAATAGCAAAAGCAGAAAAAAATGCACTGAACTCGCTTGTGTCTGAATAAAATGTTTGGCTGGATTTGAAACATTGAGTAATGAGGAATTTTCTATATAATTCAAATACTCTGAAATCCTGGTCTTAAATTTGCGTGTGGTATTCCTTACATATAATAAATTACATTCTGTGCACTTAAGGATATAAATTACATTTTCAGAATTACAGTTGATATACTGCTATGCCACCAGAATCCTGAAAAGTTTTTGTAGGAACAGCATACTTGCAAGTTTTGCATGGATAACATCCACATTTAAAAAAGCCAGAATGTTGCAGCCATGTTTTTTTTAAATTATGATTTTCCCTTGGGAGGAAAAGAATAAGGACGATAATATGTTGCCCAAAGTACGTGAGCGTCGGGATAAAACTCTGCATCCTTGTTGTAGGTTGCAAGCTAGCTTTTCATCATGATACAAAATTGAGACATTAAGCATTCTGATGATTACTGAATGCTTAACGTTTACATATATTCAGTTTCCACACAGTTGAAATTTTACTTTCGTTAACAGCATAAATGTACATGATTCATGCATCAATACCAACATTTTCTCACAGCTCAGGCTTATTCCATTAAATAGAATTAAAGCTGCAAGTGGGTCGGCACTCCTAAAAATAAGTTTAGGTGTTCAGTGGTAGGATTTGCATCCAGTGGTAGCATAACAAGATATACCACGGCACTCTGAGTTAATGCAGTTCAGAACAACGGTTTATTACATCCATCCAGAGTTTACAATGAAGGACAATGGCCAATGTTTCGGTCAGAAAGACCTTGTTCACGGCCTTTGAGTCCTCTGTATTTGCTTATAGGGAGCATGGCAGCATGGAGTTGCGCTGTACACTGCTTTACAGCGCAACTCCATACTACCATAGACAGTCTTGTATGTTCCATGTTATACTGTTCCTGCTGCTGTCACTATTGTGGCCGCATGCCACTATATCCGTACTGTACCCTTTCCACATCCACACTGTACTGCCGCTGCTCCCAATTAAAATGGAAACATTTTTTAGGCTTGTTCACAATGAGCCACGTTTTCTTCTTATAATCAACACTTGTGTGTGTCGTAGGGCAAGTATTAAAAACCTGATGAGGCATAATTTTGGACGCTTGGTCCCCCAAGCCACTTTATAAAATGTTTTATGCCACAACACTGTTCATGTTTAAGCATCATCTGTCCCAGATAAAGGACTATTTTTGAAAGCTTTGGAATATGAAAAATCATAACACATGTGCCAGTGCTGTGTGTTTCTAGCACACTGTATGTTAACAATGTCAAATGTGTATTTGGGTTCCAGAGCTTGGGAAGAAGGGGGGAGCTTGGGTTCCAGAGCTTGGGAGGGGGGTGATTAATAAAAAAAATGAGCAGAAAAAAAAGAGAGATAACAAGTTTTCCTTAAAAATGATGAGTCTTAGGAGGTTAGAGGGGATTACCATCTTTCAAGGCAGTTGGAGCAACTTTGGTTTGGCCCAAACTGATTCTATTCC
Source organism: Rhinella marina (assembly GCA_900303285.1). Taxonomy (NCBI): domain Eukaryota; kingdom Metazoa; phylum Chordata; class Amphibia; order Anura; family Bufonidae; genus Rhinella; species Rhinella marina. The sequence goes on along the minus strand of ONZH01012430.1, from coordinate 23,487 downwards.
AAACCGAACTTTTCAAAAATTCGGCAAATCAGACCTAAAATGAATCTCTACCGGATGTTTTTTTTTTTTTTTTAACTTTGCCAGGGCAAACTCACCTTATATTTTCTTTGCCCAATCAAATGGTTAACATATAATATTATCTAATGTGTCCTGCCCTACAGGGCAATATGAGGTCCCAACTAGCAGAAACGTCCTCAACTGGCCAACACACTACAATGTCACCCCTTTGAAACATTTGTCATGAATATAGGAAACATAAAGACTCAATTACAAATGTCACGTATTTGTCACAACTTCAATTAAAAATGTCATATGTTTGTCAAAGGAGCAATAAAGGTAAATAAGTCTATTAAAATATTACATGAATTACTTCATTAATGATTATTTTAAACAACATTGATGCAAACCAGAGAAGCCCTTCAAAATTTCAGGGTTGTGGGGAATCACCAAAGCTCCTAAAATATGTTTAACATATTATAACAGATTTAAACAATAGGTATTCTTCTGATGACACATCTTATGTTATTTTTTGGACATATTGCAGATAGAATTGTGCTAAACATGAGGTTCAAATCTACTACACAGATCAGCAATATGAAGAAATGCAGTCAGTATGATAACACTAAATATAATATCAGTGCAATGATACAGGGCAGTAAATTAAATTCACAGTCTACAGTATTTAGTAGCTTCACTATTATTTTTATTTTTCATTCTGGTAGATACTGTATATGTGAAAAGGCCATAAGGTTTTTAATACATCTCCTATTCTTTTTGCTTCGGTGATGCACAGAATAAATCATCTGTCTTTTCCCTGAATGTGGTCAGTGTATACCCCAGGATATAAAAATATTGTGTTTTTCTAATTAATTTGACTTTCTTGCATGTGCACACACAGTCTCATCCTCTATATGTTTGATACAATGTATTTCAGTAAAAACATTAAAAATCACTGTATAATACTGCATGATTAGATGTAATGTGGAGTTCATGTTGTGAAAGAAATTAAGTGGTAAATGAACATGAACTTAATTGTCAAGTATTCACCATTTTTAAAGGGAACCTGTCATCTCCAAAACACCCCCTGAACTAGAGTAAGCGGTGTACAGTATAGTGTAAGTGATGCTGAATCCGAATATGTAAGTTTTATCTTCATACTCACTTCCATTCTGACTCTGGGCTCCCACAAACCTGCAGTAAAATGCATTCAGAGATTCAGAGGACTCTTTTTTGAGTCCTCTCTATTATGTGAGTGAGCACTGGAGTCCACTGAGTGCATTTTACTGCTGGTTTGTCAGATCACAGAGTCAGAATGCAAGTGAGTATGAAGATAAAAATAACATAACTGGACTCGACGTCACTTATACTATACACCACTTACTGTAGTTCGGAGGGTGTTTCAGAGCTGACAGGTTCCCTTTAAGTTTTATGCTTAAATTTTGTAGGCCATGGTAACATCTGTGAAGAGCATGAATTTTGAGTTGAATTAGGAAATAATGTCTGTTGTTTTCTTAATTCAGATTAACTCAAAATAAACTGTAGACGTGTCCCTATAAATAAAAAATAGTTTACTGCCTGAATTGGATCACGTTAAAAACACATTTATTCAAAAACCTTTAAAAGAATATATTGTGGCAAACACCCTATATCAGGCTTGGTCCCAATCACATGGGGGTGTGTATACTTTATAATATCAATCACACCACACATGTGTCGGATCCACTAGTTGAGGCTTGTTCAAACAGAGGCATGTCAGTTTTGTTGCCTCTTGCGTGTGTCCTCAATAAAATAGAAGGCCAGACTCAGGTGGCTATCAGGTACTGGTTATGTTATCGGCTGAGCACACTATTTTAGCAGTGTATTATATAGCGTCTCAAGCCCCAATCACCCCCCTGATAGAGGGACTCAGTATCACAATTGTTTTGTCACTGGAGAACACGTCCCTAATACTGAGTCTGCCTATCTCTCGCTACCTACAGTATGCCTGGCTCGACGCGTTTCCTGTTTGCACATTTACGTGCCACTCATCAGGAGCCCATACACACTCATCCACACTAGCAATGGCTGCACACCGCTGATGATGGGAGTGCAGCCTGGTAGCATGTGGCGCTGTAATGGCGCCAAACCCGCTTGAAGAGGGACATGAGGAGATGTTGTGCCCTGATTCCCAAACTAATGAGCATCCACAGTCAGAAGAAGAGATGACGGTGGGAAACGGCAATTAGTGTCTGACGAGATGGATGATGATGATGATGAGACACAGTTGTCAATAAGTCAGGTTCTTGTTAGGTCAACATGTCAGGAGGAGGACCAGAGTGAGAAAGTGGAAGAGGAGGTGGTGGAAGATGAAATAGCTGACCCAACCTGGGAAGGTGGCAAGCCGAGCGAGGATAGCAGTATAAAGGAGGATTGATCCGCAGCACAGCAACAGGCTGGAAGAGGCAGTAGGGTGGAAAAGGGGAGAAGGCAGGCCACACCAAATAGGCCCGCAACTGTTCCCCGGAGCACCCTCTTGCGGCAATCTCCCTTGCCAAAGGGTTTGTGTTCCGCAGTTTGGAGGAAAGTGCGGATGATAAAAAAATTGTAATTTGCAACCTGTGCCGTACCAAAATGAGCAGGAGCGTGAACACGAGCAACCTGACCACCACCAGCATGATCCGCCACATGGCAGCAAAGCACCCGAATAGGTGGGCCGAACGCCTGGGTCCACAATCGGTGTCTGCAGGTCACTCCACTGCCTCCTCTTCCCCTGTGTTACGTGCTGGCCAATCCCCTGTCCAAGACGCAGGCCCAGATGCTTCCCACCCTGCACCTGGACCTTCGCAAGCACCATCAGCGAACACATCCACTTCTGTGTCCCAGTGCAGCGTACAGATGTCCTTACCCCAGGCCTTTGAACACAAGCGCAAATACCCAGCCACCCACCCACAGGCCATAGAACTAAATGCGCAACTTTCCAAATTGCTGGCCCTGGAAATTTTGCCGTTTAGGCCTGTGGACACTGAGGCTTTTCGTAGTCTGATGGCGGCTGTCCCTCGTTACGCAGTCCCCAGTGCCACTATTTTTCCCGGTGTGCCATCCCCGCCTTACACCAACATGTGTCCGGTAACATAACCCATGCCCTGACCAACGCAGTTACTGGGAATGTCCACTTAACGACTGACACATGGACAAGTGCTTTTGGCTAGGGACGCTACATTTCCCTGACGGCACACTGGGTGAACGTTGTGAAGGCTGGGAGCGAGTCGCACCCTGGTATGGAACAGGTGCTACAGACGCCAAGGATTGCAGGCTCTACTTCCATCTGAATTTCCGCCACCACCTACTTTAGCGGCTGCAACCCCTCCTTCTCCTCCTCCACCTCCTCCTACACTTCCACCTCAGAATTCTCATCTTGCAGCACCAGTCAGCCATCAGTCAGTAGCTGGAAGCAGTGCAGCACAGCAGACTGGAAGCGGCAACATGCTGTGCTGAAACTTATTTGCTTAGGTGACAAATAGCACACCGCCGCAGAGCTGTGGCAGGGCATAAGGGACCAGTCTGATAATAGCCGCAACTTGGTGGGGCTTTGGAGCTCACACACATACCATGCCTGGCCCACGTGTTCAACTTAGTGGTTCAGCGGTTTCTCAAAACCTACCCCAATTTTCCTGAGCTACTGGTGAAGGTGCACTGCCTGCGTGCCCATTTCCGAAAGTCACCTACAGCTTCCGCCGGTCTGGCAACGCTGCAGCAGTGCTTGCACTTGCCAGCTCACCGACTGCTGTGCGACCTGAGCACGAGCAGGAACTCCATGTTCCACATGTTGGGCAGGCTTTGTGAGCAGCAGAGGGCAGTAGTGGAATACCAGCTGCAGCACGGTCGTTGCCTTTCCAGTCAGCTTCCGCTCTTCACAAGCGACGAGTGCGCATTGATGTCTGAGCTTTGTGAGGTTTTACGCAACTTTGATGAATCTACACAGATGGTGAGTGGCGATAACGCTATTATCAGCGTAACCATCCCACTTCTGTATCTACTGAAACGGTCACTGTTCACAATTAAGGCGGACGCTTTGCATGTGGAAGAGGTGGAAATGGGGGAAGACACTACAGAGGGTGATAGCCAGACCACCCTCAGTTTGTCTTTTCAGCGCGAATTGGAGGAGGATTAGGAGGAGGAGCAGAAGACGGTTACCCCCGCTACAGAGGGTAGTACCCATAGCAGGTTTACTCCATCTCTTCAGCGTGGATGTGCCGAAGAGGAGGAAGAGGACGAGGAGATTGAGAGTCATCCTCCTGGTGAGGAGAGCGAAGCCTTGTCTGTTGGGACTCTGGCACACATGGCTGACTTCATGCTATGCTGCCTTTCCCGTGACCCTCGTGTTTTACGCATTTTAGCCAACACCGATTACTGGTTATTCACCCTTCTCGACCTCCTCTACAAAGAGAACTTCTCATCTCTTATTCCTGTGGTGGAGAGGACTAGCAAAATGGTGCAATACCAAAAGACCCTTGTGGAAAACTTGTCCAAAAATTTCCCGCTGACAACGCTGGCGGCAGAGTACGTTGTTCCTTGGGCAACCGAGGAGGGGAGACAAGGGGAACACACAACAGTTCCAAAAGAGGCAGGGCGACACTCTCCAAGGCCTGGGACAGTTTTATGACACCCTTCCAGCACCCTCACCATGATGAGCGGCCTAGTGTCACAAGGAGGGAAAAGTTTTGGAAGATGGTGAAGGAGTACCTAGCTGACCGTGTCAACGTCCTCTGTGCTTTACAATTATTGGGTGTCCAAGCTGGACACGTGGCAAGAACTGGCGCTCTACGCTTTGGAGGTGCTGGCCTGCCCTGCCGCCAGCGTTTTGTTGGAGCGGGTATTTAGTGCCGCTGGGGGCATAACTGATAAGCGCATCCGCCTGTCAACTGAAAATGCTGACAGGTTGACGCTTATCAAAATGAACAAGGCCTGGATTGCCCCTGACTTCGCTACCCCACCAGAGGAAAGCGGCTGAACATAAAGGAACTTTAAATGTGGCATTTAGGGTGTATTGAATACACTGTATTCCCATGCACCCCTTCATCTTCCTCTTCCTCCTCTTCCTCCATTATATCAAACTGCTTATTAGGCAGTAATTTTTTAGAGGGTCACCAGCAGGCCCTTACCCCTAATTTTTTAGAGGGTCACCAGCAGGCCCTCACCCCTAATTTTTAAGAGGGTCACCAGCAGGCACTCACCCCTAATTTTTAAAAGAGTCTCCAGCAGGCCCTCACCACTAATTTTTAAGAGGGTCACCAGCAGGCCCTCACCCCTAATTTTTTAGAGGGTCACCAGCAGGCCCACACTCCTAATTTTTTAGATGGCCAGATCAGCAGCAGGCACTCACCACTAATATTTTAGACAGTCAGCTCAGCAGCAGGCCCTCACCCCTAATGTTTTAGACGATCAGATCAGCAGCAGGCACTCGCCCCTAATGTTTTGGAGAGTCAGCTCAGCAGAAGACCCTCGCCCCTAATATTTTAGACGGTTAGCTCAGCAGCAGGCCCTCACCCCTAATGTTTTAGATGATCAGATCAGCAGCAGGCACTTGCCCCTAATGTTTTAGATTGTCACCAGCTGCCCCTTGCTCCCAATTTTTTTGAGTGTCACCAGCAGGCCATCAATCATAATTTTCAAAGGGTGTGTCTGATGCCCTCCTTTATGTGTAACTATCTGAAGGACCAGGATTCGCCTGGGTATATTGAATCTATTTTATTTAATGTTTGCGTGTGTGTCATTAAAAGATATCGAAAGGGACCTCTACAGTGCCCTCCCCTTTAACTGTGACCTCCACAGCAGCTAGGGTGACCACTGTCTTCACCCCAGAAAGCCGGACCTCACCGGCCATTCCCCCAAACATGAAGCAGCGCCCCCGGTCCCCATGAAGCCACACCACTAAACATGAGGCCACGCCCCCTGGCTACATGAAGACACAGAGGAGAAGCTGTCTGAGCGTGAGTTACTGAAAGGGTGGACATCCCTGCGTCCGTCAGGACGGAGAACAGGGAGCCAGAAAACTGGACTGTCCAGCCTAAAGACGGACATCTGGCCACCCTAACATCAGCCTGTCCCTAGGGTGGCCAGAGGTCCAGTTTTAGGCTGGACAGTCTGACTTTCAGACTCCCTGTCCACTGTCCGGCACAGGGCCTGGACAGACACAGGGATGTCCACCCTTTCAGTAGCTCACGCTCAGACAGCTTCTCCTCCGTGTCTTCACAGAACCAGGGGGCATGGCCTAGTGTTTAGGGGTGTGGCTTCATGGGGACTGGTGGCACGGCTTCACTTTGGGGGAGGCTGGACAGTCTGGATTTCAGACTCCCTGTCCTCTGTCATGCGCAGGGCCTGGATGGACACAGGGATGTCCTTTTGAACAGCTCACTCTCAGCAGCACTGTGCAGTCTGAGCATGAGCTGTAGGGAGAAAGTCACCCTCCCTCCCACCCCTGCAGCTGACAGAAGTTGATTTTTACCTTCATTTTTTCAATCCCACTCAGATGCGGAGTGGAAGGGGCGTGGCCTGACTGAGTCAGGGGCGTGACTTAGTAGGGCCTGGGGGTGGAGCTTTTAAGTCCTTCTTTTGAGGGTGGCCTGAATTACAGGTCGATGCCATAGTAATTTAGGAGGAAACACAGTGGGTAGCAGTGGAAGAAAACATCTTTTATTACTACTGAACGGTAAATATGTGCAATTTACATTATATGAGGTAATGATTGATGATGAGTTAGTCTAAAACATAAGTTATATTTATGGTAACGGAATACTCCTTTAACAGTGTCATCCACAGTGCTCTGCCCCTTTAAAGCTGACATACAGCATTTTATGGGAAAATCTCCATTCTAAAACCTTCCCGGACACCTGATGTACCTGTGTTCCAAATTTCATGATTGTAGCTGCGACGGTGCGGATTCCTTTAGCAGACATACATACAAATACATACACTCAGCTTTATATATTAGATAAAGGGTGAATTGGAGTGCCTGTTCCTTGTAATTTTTTGGCAGCCCTTTCACATAGTGCACAGGCTTTATGAGTGTAGGAGTCCCACGACATGAACAATTGTACCACAATCTGAATGAGGCCCTCCTTTATGTGATATACAGGTTGTATCAGAGTGCCTCTTCCTTGTAATTTTTGGCAGCACTAGCCCTTTATATACAAGTAAATATACAGGAAAGAATGTTTCCTAACAATTTTTCCTCTAAAATCAATTTTATCTTCGGTTTTGGGCGTATTATTGTCATTCAGTAAAAGTGGCATAATACTCGGACAACATCGTTAATAGCAGCGATTTAGGAGTCCAAGATGCATCCAGACATCCTCATGCTGTTCCCAAACCATTTCATTGGTGTTTCCATCATTTTCTGACCTTTTGCTGTGAACCAGACACCCTCCCCTCTTCAGAGCAGGGGTGCCTTGTTTAGTGCTCTGGTTCTCCCATTGACTTCCATTGTGCTCAGGTGCTCTGTAGAGCACTCGGGCATCACCAAGTGTTCTACCTGAGCACCTGAGCACCTTTGGTGTTTGATCAACACTAATATTAGATGTTATTATGAATTATCTCCGAGACATGCGTGCTGCACACTGGAAGAGGGGCTAAACGTTTAAAAATCTGTAAGACCCGTTCAGTCAGGGCACTCCATTGAATACTTCATTCTAGATAGGATGTGAGTATTGATTTGCCCTATTTATTGTACACCCTGGGGTTTCATCCATGTGCTATGACATGGCGACTGGAGTGCCACTTCACTGCGCAGTGCACCCTCCTTCTCTTTCGGAGCTCCGTTCTCTATAAAGGTGCGGGTCCCTAGGGATATGCCCCCATTGTCTATGATGAGACAACTTCTTTAAGAAATTACTGTTTTACAAGATTATTTTGTACTTATATAGTATTAGAATACTGCTGTATGATAATACATTATGCTCTGTGTCTCTATGGCATAGCCTGTGGTTAGAGCGACACTAGTGTGTCCTAAAATCAGGATTACTAAACTGACAATCTAGAAGTCCTTTCAAGGTCCCCTAGACTAAATGCAAGGGGCTTACCCAGCCTACAAGACCATTTTGTGATCACAGACTGCGGCAATTAAAGCACTAATTGTTGGGATTGGCTGTAGAGCAAAATTGTTAACACTTTGATTGCCACGGTCTGTGACTACAGAATGATCAAAGGGGATCTCCCCCTTTGATTGGGTCCCAGTGTTCTGATTGGAAACTGGTTAAGTCCACTGTAGTCATCCCTGAGGACCTAAGGAACCTCAGGACCATAAGTTTATTAATCCTGCTACTGTTGTCCTAGCCACAGACTGTACCATAGAGACACATAATGTATTAGCAAATCCTAATAGTTTATAACTAAGTATAAAATTATTTTGGAAGACAGTAATTCCCTAATGGCACCATTAAAACTGTTATAACATATTAATAAAAACATTGTAAATTAACCCCTTCCTGACCACCTCATGTAAATGTACTTCAGTGGTCAGGTATTTTAAAATGCCACCCGCTCGCAAATGCAGAGATCACCATAGCCAATGGATTTCTGCTGGCCCCTATGGAGCTCCTTCCTATGGCAGGGCTCCATAGAAACATAATATAATCCCCAAAGACTCCAATGTATTAGCAGTATGACAGATCTAATGATTGCTTGTTATGGTTTCCTATGGGAACTAATACAAAGTTCTGTTGGAGGTCCCAAATAAGTGTGTCATACAAGGATATTAGAAAATGATTTGTTTAAAAAAATACTTTGTGAGGCACAAAACAGACAGGGGAGCCAAACAGGGGAGCAGGGTATTCTCATACTACTGATAGATAAGAGTCACAGACATGGAACCCATCTACCAGAGATATCATAATGTATACTGATTATACAGTATACCATAAAAATCTCAGATGAGAACAGCATTTGTTGAGGTCTTTAGAGTAGCACTGTCTTACAATGTTGCCCTATTAAGCTATGCCTAACTAGACTCCTGCCATGAAGAATACTGGAATGTCAGAGATCAAACTTTCAAGTGAAGCATTTGCCTGATAAAACTAATATCTCTGAGCCAGTCTATTTTCCATAAAGCTTACACACAGTAGTTTAATTTCTTAGGTCTGTTCTCAACCCCGTTGCCATATTTTTGAGTTTTTCAGTTATATCTGTCTGCCCTTCTGATAAAGATTGAACAGGATGTAATTAACCAGGTTTTCAGTTTTCTCAAGATTGTTCTTAAAATTACATTTTCTATGAAACTTCTGAAATTCATCATACTAGTATTGATCAGCAATTATATTTTCCTGCTTAAAGATGACATCAGAGTCTCTTGAGGTCTGAAGAAATAAAGAAAAAGATCAATAGTTTTGACAATGCAATTCTAGATTCTTTGCTGTACACACAATATTATTATAAAGAAATGAGCTAGAGATGGCCAAAACAATCTGTAGAATTTTTGTTTTGGTGGGAAAATAAAGAAAGGAATTTGTCAAGTTTCAGAGCAAATATAGAAAATGTAATTGCCCCTACTGGCAAGTTCATAATGAAAATATCTATTTGGTCATAAAGCACTTAACTGTATCTGCAGAAGCATTCATTCTCTGCACCACAGAACACTGCACAGGGGTTTTCATCACCACTCACAATAATTTCAATATACAAATGATTAGCCTAGCCCATAAGGACTGTGTGTGCACATTTTCATCAGGCAATTACAGATCCTAGTTGAGTTATTTGTGATGAATGCATGCATCCATCAGTTTATTTTTCTTTCTAACTAGACATTTCTCCACTAAATGAATACAATATAAATGCTTGATTTTGATTTGTGATTTAATCTGTAAGTTAATTTCACCCCCCAAAAACATTGTTATATAATGGATTATGTATTACATTCTGTTCAACTTTACATTACTTTACATTAAATTTACTAGATTTACATAAGCAGTATAGCCACTTGGTACTGAGTTGCAACAGGGCCATCGAGGAATGGTGCTGTGCATTTTATCATCGGAGTTGCTTGGGTCTTAAATGACATTGTCCCTGGATGGGTATCACTTTTTAAATTCAGTGATACTAAACATACAGGAGAGTAATAAGCAGTTATTGTCAAAACACACAAAAATATAATTCAGTGACTCATAGATGATGTTTTTTATGATTGTAACTAGTATAGAGCGAATCAAACCTGACAAACTGGAATTCGATCTGAATTTCAGGAAAAGTTCAATTTGCTGCAAGCCAAAATTCCTCGCGCTTTGTGGTAACAAATTGATTTTCCCTGAATGGGGGTAAAACATTTTAAAAAATCATACTTACCTCATCTGTTTGAGTGTGAAGAGCCGGCCGCCGCCATCTTGATTGAAGATCCAGCTTGAAATATCTCATACGTCACTGTGCATGGGATTTTGTGCGGGATCTTCAATCAAGTTGACGGCGGCCGGCTCTTCGCAATCAAATGGATAATATTAAGTATGACTTTATTTTTTTTTTAATTTTACACTGTATTCTTATTGTCAGATGCTGCGATCAGATATGAATGTGGCATCTGAGGGGTACAATAATGGGGAGTGGCACAAACACCGCTCCCTCTTATTGCACCCACTACTTCCAAAGAAATGAACTTTGTGACAAAGTAATTCAGCACAAAGCAATTTTTTTTTTTAAATTTGGTGAAGCAGTCAAATTGAATTTTCCAATACTTCGCTCATCTCTAATTGTAACAATAACTCATTAAAATGGCTCATTATGAAGATAATTCAGAGTTTTGTGGCTCTCTGTCTCATAGGTAAGGTGCTTCAAGTACATGGTCAAAAACAATATCCATTGGGATTCTCTAGTACTCCAAACACAGTGCAATGCAGTTAATTGTTCACAATGCAATGCAAATTTGACGATTCAGTCCATGTGGACCTACATCAAACACTTTTGCCCCAAATAGATATAGATGCAGATGTAGTATGGCACTAGAAAAAGTGAGAACTTTACATGGTATATTAATTCATAGTTACATAATATGGTTGAAAAAGGACACAAGTCCATCAAGTTTAACCAAGGGATGGGCAGGGATGTGAATTTCATGAAATGGGATTCCTCCAATCCTCCAGCTCTGAAACAGCACTCAGGGACCAGCAGAGAATCGAACAATGAGGGATATGAGACAACGTCTTTAAAGACTATAAACACAAACTTTTCACACCGTTGTGTTTTATTGATTTTGGGTTGAAAATAATTTTTCAATTGGCCATTATTTAAAAAAAAAGTTTTACAGCTTTCACGTTCAATGTATCTGCAGACTATCTTGCTTTCTGTTTTAACTAAATCTGTCAGGTAACTGTTTTTATGACTGAGTATGTAGTCCTTACCTCTGAACTCCTGACAGCTCCTAAGAACACATTTAAGCCATATGCGTATGAGTAAAAGTATTTAGCTACAGTAAAGACCAACTGAAAAAATGATTTTTAGACTAAAGTGATAAAATGAGCAAATGCTATGATAAAAAAGTGTCCCATAAAAAATTACAATAGTATTGTAATTCACTCTGATGGCTGACTTTTCTTCTCCTGTTTTACCATTACCACTGCTAAAACAGGTAGGACAACCTCTCTGACTCCTCCAAATTTTTCTTCTCCAACCCGTTTCTTCTCCTAACTGTTGTCTTCTCTGAACATGGACATCTGTTGTGAGAAACCTTAGTGTCATGTACCTGCTTCTTCCCTTCACACTACAACATCTTTCCACTTCTTGAGCAACAGTGCTGAGTGTTTGAGTGCCTGCACCCCCTTGGACATCGGAGGTATTACCTGACTAATCACCTGCAGTCCCATACATGTTACAATATTTGGACAACAGCATACATACATGTTGTGCTATAATTTTCAACTCTTCCACAGTTATGTTTCCTAATAGGGATGTTTTAATTCGCCATCAACTTCCTCATGCTGGGCTCCACTGTTTTGTATGGGCTGTATTAAATTACACAATTTAGCAGGCAATTGTCGGGAGAGAAGTGTTCCCTCCCAGCAATCGCCCGTTAACTAGCAGAGGAGACCACTGCTATTACATGCAGCGATCTCCTCCACAGCATGGGGAGGAGTGATCGCTAATGCCATCGCTCATCCCCATACTGAATCATTGTTTGCCGGCAACAGATCATGATTACACAGCATGATCTTCTGCGGGCAAACTATTTTTAAGCATGCTTAAAGATTTGGATTGCCCAATGAATGAATTCATCAGGTAATCAGCGTCAGTATTACACTGCCTGATCATCGCTAACAGGTGTTCCTGGAACGCTCATTAATGGTGCACTGGCTGACAATCAGCCAGTCTAATACAGGCTTAACATGTGCTGTTCAAATAAATTGATACAGTGGGCGGTATTTTGTCTGATTACCTGTATACTGAACTCCTGCCTGACAACCGATTCCACACTGTTTCTCATATTGCCCCATTGTGGCCTGCACTAACCTCAAACTTGTTTCTTGGATGTGTTCGTATTCAGCCTGCCCTGATCTCGGCCTGTTCCCAGACTACGAATATTACATGACCTCTCGATGCTTTGAACCAGTGTCTCTGACCCCCGTGGGTCAGTTGCCAATTATACCGGAACTATGTCAATTGGTAGTAGCCTGATAGCTCCCCTGCAGGGGTGGATTGGCCATAGACCCTGCAGGGGAAATTTCCCGGTGGGCCGATGTCCAGGGGGACCACTCAAGCCCTCTTGATGGCCGCAGGCCAGGTACATAATGATCTGATGTTCAACAACCACAGGTGCCCTCCTGAACTCAATTGTGGTTCAGTTGAATACAATAGTTGGGATGGCAGTATTTTGTGCTGCCTTGTGGTATTTGGTTCTGTTGGGGTGGTATTCTGTGCTGCACTATAGGTCTGCCTACTTGTGTTGGCCCTGCCAACTTGTTTTGTCCCGTCTTCTGTCAATGTAGACCTGTGAAGGTAGACCGGTAGAAATACAGAATTTTCCCCTCACAGTGTTATGTCATTTGTATATACATGTATTTGCTATACAAATATATATATATATCAGCTTTGTAAATGCTTATGCAGCTGTATAGAATGTCTATATCCTGGTATTGTGTCCAAGATGCTGCGGTGCAGTGTGTCACAAAGGAATGCGTGTATAATGCTTATCAGCTTGCTGGGGAAACAAGACTGTGAACAAAGCCCCCCACCTTTTTATATTATATTTTTATACTTTGTAACTTTTATAAAGCTTGCGTATAATATATGTATATATTTAACTAGTCCAAGATGGCCCCCGTACTCTTATCAATATGACTTTTTCAGGCTAGTGACGTAGAATGGAATGCAACTTCTATCCAATCAAGAATGATATTGTTTGCTATTTGCATGCTTACGCCCCCCTTTCCTTTTTGTATCGAATAAGTACGTGTGTTAATAAAGGAAAAGCCCAGAGGCTGTAATGATTTTGCCACAAAAACATGGCCAAAGGACTTAATACTGGAATCATAAGTCTGTGTTTTGTCCTTAATTATTGTGCGCAACCGTGTTCAAAACAATTCAGAATGACTGACTGAATTCCAGAAAGGACAGGTTTAAGTCCACCTCAACAGTTGGCGACGAGGATGAGATCCCTGAAAGGAGCACCAGCACTCAGCGTCCCAAACATCGACCGATGCCACGGGCATCACTCCCTCCCGAAGGGGACTGATCACCCTAACGGACCACGGTAAGTTACATATACACTGTATGTGATGGCTTGCCTGTGGCTCGAGGGGGTAGTGGTAGTCTGGGGTTTAGGTTTTGTGGGGCCTGAGTGAAACGTCATGTGACCAGACGCCTGGTGGTCTCCGCCGGGGATTCCGGAAACCTACAGCCCCTCAGGAAAGGTCACGTGGGGATTCAGTCAGATCATGTTAGGGACCCAGACTGGCAGCGGAATCTGTGAGAACACGTTGGAGTAGTGATTTAGGTGACGCCTGGGTATACCGACAAGTTACCCAGAGCGTGCGCCTAACACGTTAGAGTAGTTATCTAGGCGGCGCCTGGGTATACCGACAAGTTACCCGGAGCGCGCGCCTAGAGTAGTTATTTGGGCGGCGCCTGGGTATACCGACAAGTTACCCGGAGCGCGCGCCGCGGGTTTGGGCGGCGCCTGGGTATACCGACAAGTTACCCGGAGCGCGCGCCGCGGGTTTGGGCGGCGCCTGGGTATACTGACAAGTTACCCGGAGCGCGCGCCGCGGGTTTGGGCGGCACCTGGGTATACCGACAAGTTACCCGGAGCGCGCGCCTCGGATTTTGGTGCCGCCTGGGTATACCGACAAGTTATCCGGAGCGCGAGCCTGGGGTATACCGACACGTTACCCGAGTCTCAGACCAGTTAGTTAGTTGTTAGGTTGTTAGTTAGTGCGCTGAGTGGTAACTGTCGTGCCCATTGTTGCAACTCCCTCACGGGCGAAGTGATGATTGTAGTTTGAAGTTTGAAGCTTAGCCACTTGAGATGGCGTGTAAATTGGGGAGATCGTAGTGGTTTCTCTCTCCCCTCCCCCCGTGATTTATTGGCTATTCGGAGGACGGTTAACTCAGGTTGGCGAAAACGGCCGCGCCAATAGGGCACTGTAAGATTTGCTTCAAGTGTTCAAAAGACAGCACAGTCTCCCGGCTGGTGCTCAGAATGCTGTCAGTCTGGTGGAATAAAGAAGGCAAAAAGATATGTAAAGGATGTGAAAAGCTTGTTTACGATAATTGGGATGCCTCCAGGAGGCAGATTACAGCCCAGTGAAGGTTTGATCGATGTAGCAAGAGCCTTCTATAGAAAGTTGTACTAGGTTGAGAAGAATAGCCATATTTCCATTGCAAGATGGCGGATTTGGCTTCTAAAGAAGGGAAAAAAAAAAAAAGAAAAAAAAGGGATCTTCTTCAGTTTTAGTTCAGCTTTGTGTCTCCTGCAGTTTGCAGTTTCAGCCCCCCCTTTGGAATTTATGACTATGATAATCTACTTGTTATGTCTGTGTGAACCAGAAATCTGACCTTGTGTGTTGCTAGAGAACCGATTAGTAGATGAAGGTCACACAGCCAAGTTTACTGTGAGCGATATCTGCTCTATTGATGTGATGATGAGGCCAAATTAAGGGTTAAGTTGAGAATGGAAGAAATCATCGCTCACAGGGAAGTGTTCTGGCATTAGGCCAAAAAGGAGTGAACACTGGACATTTGGCCTTGAATTTACATTATATTCTAGACAGGGGCGTACATAGAAATCATTGGGCCCCATAGCAAGAATCTGAATGGGGCCCCTAACCCCGCCCACTACCCCGGCCCATCCCACATGCTGCCCTGGCTCCTCCCATGCCACACCCCCATTTGCCAATAAAGAAATGTATACATAAGCTACTGATTTATTTATTTATTTTTTAAATTAAGGAGACGCTATACTGAATGGGGGCCGCCACAAGTATGGATTATGCTGTATATTATACAGCATGGTGTAGGGATTATACTGTATATTATACAGCATGGTGTAGGGATTATACAGTATATTATACAGCATGGTGTACGGATTATACTGTATATTATACAGCATGGTGTACGGATTATACTGTATAGTATACAGCATGGTGTACGGATTATACTGTATATTATACAGCATGGTGTACGGATTATACTGTATACTATACAGCATGGTGTACGGATTATACTGTATAGTATACAGCATGGTGTACGGATTATACTGTATAGTATACAGCATGGTGTACGGATTATACTGTATATTATACAGCATGGAGTAGGGATTATTCTGTATATTATACAGCATGGTGTATAGATTATACTGTATATTATACAGCATGGTGTACGGATTATACTGTATATTATACAGCATGGTGTACGGATTATACTGTATATTATACAGCATGGTGTACGGATTATACTGTATATTATACAGCATGGTGTACGGATTATACTGTATATTATACTGCATGGTGTAGGGATTATACTGTATATTATACTGCATGGTGTAGGGATTATACTGTATATTATACAGCATGGTGTACGGATTATTACTGTAATATTATACAGCATGGTGTAGGGATTATACTGTATATTATACAGCATGGTGTAGGGATTATACTGTATATTATACAGCATGGTGTAGGGATTATACAGTATATTATACAGCATGGTGTACGGATTATACTGTATATTATACAGCATGGTGTACGGATTATACTGTATAGTATACAGCATGGTGTACGGATTATACTGTATATTATACAGCCATGGTGTACGGATTATACTGTATACTATACAGCATGGTGTAACGGATTATACTGTATATTAATACAGCATGGTGTACGGATTATACTGTATATTAATACAGCATGGTGTACGGATTATACTGTATAGTATACAGCATGGTGTACGGATTATACTGTATATTATACAGCATGGAGTAGGGATTATACTGTATATTATACAGCATGGTGTACGGATTATACTGTATATTATACAGCATGGTGTAGGGATTATACTGTATATTATACAGCATGGGATTATATGTATATTATACAGCAGGGTAGGGATTATACTGTATATTATACAGCATGGTGCAGGGATTATTACTGTATATTATACAGCATGGTGTACGGATTATACTGCTATATTATACAGCATGGAGTACGGATTATACTGTATATTATACAGATGGTGTATGGATTATACTGTATATTATACAGCATGGTGTACGGATTATGCTGTATATTATACAGTATGGTGTATGGATTATACTGTATATTATACAGTATGGTGTATGGATTATACTGTATATTATACAGCATGGTGTACGGATTATACTGTATATTATACAGTATGGTGTATGGATTATACTGTATATTATACAGTATGGTGTATGGATTATACTGTACATTGTATAGCATGGTACAGGGGATTACAATATATACTGTACAACAAATGCATGGCGGTTACACCATGCCGGACATATAACCCCTGCGCCCACGCTGCAATATACAGTATATACACAGTAGAGGTATAATGTATATTGTCTGGCACAGTATATGCATATACCCACACATGCATACACATACATACACACACACACACACACGCATACATACATACACACACATACATACACATAACACATAAAAACTTACATTTACTTGTTCATTGTCCTGACGCCACTCTGGAGGGGGCTGGGCCTTGGTCTTCTTTCTCCTCTTTTGCCACGCTGCAAAAGAGTCCAGTAGCAGCCGGCGGCATGAGGGAGGAGGCGGGGCAAGTGGGAGCGCACAGGAACGTCCGGGTTGCGGCGGTGAGCAGGGGTGAGGGGGCCAGGAGAGGCCCGGAGCGCAGGGACAGGACACATCTTAATGATGCAGAGTAGGGGGCGGGGCCTCCCGTGCGCTCCGGGCCCCCCTGTGCTGCGGGCCCCATAGCAGTGGCGTGGTCTGCCTCTATGGGCGGTACGCCACTGATTCTAGATGTCATGAAAACCAATGCGAGCATCAGCGGAAAATTATTAAATATAAGAATTTAGTCTGGGCAGAAATGTATAATGAAAAGACAAATGATTACTCTTACATGCTGTCAGCACGGCCCCTAAGATGGTACAGGAGGACCCAACCGCGCTCCCGCAGACACATCCCCCGCCATATCACTAGCCCCCTCAGTCTCCCTCTTCAGAGGGGTGGACCTGTAAAGTACGTCAGTGCCAAAACCACGCCCGTGGCTCACCTCCTTGTATCTAGTTATTACACAAGATGGCACGCCCTACGTCCCATTTCCGTTCCAGCAGCCATCTTAACTAATCCCATTCCTACTCCGGTGGCCATCTTAAAGCGGCTCTGTCACTAGGTTTTAACCTATGTATTTAAATACATAGGTTAAAACCCCTTGACTTCTACAGTTAGAACATACCTTTATTGCAGAGTACAGCGCAGCGGTTGTGCTGAAAAAAGACCTTTAATCTTTATGTTAATGAGCCTTCGGAGCACCGGGGGGCGGGCTCTTTCTTCCTGAGCACCGCTTCTTCACCGCCCCCCGGGTCCCGAGGCTCTCCCCGATGCCGACGTCCACGCCCCTCTGAAAATTGATTGACAGCTGAAATCCCGCCGGCGCATGCGCAGAAGCGCTTGCAGTGCCGAACACCGCAAGCGCTTCCATCCTTGTGCGCACGCGCCGTCACTTCCGGGTTCAGCGAAGTGACGGCGCGTGCGCACAAGGATGGAAGCGCTTGCGGTGTTCGGCACTGCAAGCGCTTCTGCGCATGCGCCGGCGGGATTTCAGCGCTAGGCCAAACGGCCTAGCGCTGTCAATCAATTTTCAGAGGGGCGTGGACGTCGGCATCGGAGAGAGCCTCGGGACCCGGGGGGCGGTGAAGAAGCGGTGCTCAGGAAGAAAGAGCCCGCCCCCCGGTGCTCCGAAGGCTCATTAACATAAAGATTAAAGGTCTTTTTTCAGCACAACCGCTGCGCTGTACTCTGCAATAAAGGTATGTTCTAACTGTAGAAGTCAAGGGGTTTTAACCTATGTATTTAAATACATAGGTTAAAACCTAGTGACAGAGCCTCTTTAACTCCTGCAACTTTCTTTCCAGGTAGCCATCTTAACTGAGGGAACATCAGTCCCCGCCCAGCGGCCATCTTAGTTACTGGTATTCTCCATGATACGGCTACAAGTGGGAAACAATGCATATAGATGCAAGTAGAAGCACAACGAGTACTCGACTTAGTAAATGAAGGATATAAATATAACTGTAATTAATTAATATTGTTTAATTAGAAATCAGAGATTTTATAAATTAATAACTTTTGTTTTTCTCTTTCTAGCAGCTTGTAAATGTCCAAGAGTCGAGACAATAGTTTAACAATGTGTTGTAGGAGTGAACAACCGAAGACAATGGTATTATGTGCCAGCAATTGATTCACTTAATGTTTCTTTCTACCCCCTCCGTACAGGATGGTTTTCTGTGTGTATCCGTATCCAGGAAAGCTGTGTCTCTGAGAGTTGACTCATTCAGTGGAATGTGAATGAATGTAGCTTGAAGTTGTACTTGTGTGTGGACTGTACGTGGATGTAGCAGAGAAAATGAAGGAATGTGTATGATGTACTACATTTGTTTTTCTTTATATGCGCATTGGGGATTTTTATTTTTCCTTGGTACCAAATATTTTGACCAAACTCTACATTTTATTTTTGAAAACAAGGCAATGAAACGTTTATGGGCCCTTCATGTTTTGTGTCTGTATTGTCAGATCTGTTTGTTTCTATGTTTGCTTTTTGTCGACTTGTTGTATGTCTAATGTACTAACATCAGAGATCTGACCTCATGGACAATCATGACAAGACTGACTCAAAGAGGGAAGCTCACAGTGTGCGACTGAAAGGGGTGGACTAAGGGGGGAGGGAGGAGGACAATGCTGACGTCACAGATACAAAGACAGCCCTTGTGCACATCTCCTAGTTACGAGTACTCTGTTCATTCAAAGAAAAAAAAGGTCCAATCATTTCCACATCCAGAAAAGTTGGGTACTGCTACAAAATGTGCAGAATACACAATATCACACATTTAGTAAACATCAAACATCGTTAGGTATCTCAAGAAGGTTGGTTGTTAATAAAATATTAATGGTATTGTGTTTTATTTGGTTCAAAAGGTTTACATTACACAAGATACCCGGGTATTGGTATTGATTAATGTATTGAAATATGCAGGATTATTTGTAAAAAAAAATAAAATCATGAGAGTTTGTTTTGAAGTATCCTTTAATTAGACCAGATTTAGAGTCTCACAAAAGTCCATTTTGATTTGACAGAAGACCTCTTTGGTCTCATTGGTAAGTGTTATTTACATACAGTGTTGGACCGACAAAAGTTCTAAGGACATTTGTTTATTTGATCAATGATGGAGAGGAAACCACCTCAGCAACGGCTTATTCTAACATGAACTGAGTTTTTTGAGTTGACTTTTTGATTGTGTGGAACTGTTCCGGTGCATCTTTCCTGTGTGCAGCTAAAAAGAGCTGGGACTAACAACCTCGGGGAAAATCCAGGAGCTGCTACGTCCAGTCTACAAGGTATGGTAAGACACAGTTGTCAGTAACCCATCACCCAACAAGAAACAACTTTGACCACGGGTCTGCCATGCTGAACAAGGCCTTGCTGTTCGTACTACGGCTGTCCAGGGGTGGACCTTAACGGTAATCTGTGTGCCTAACCAGCAGAGCTGATGCAGACCAGTGAGGGTGGGAGGTCCTTGTGTCAAAGCTCCTCCCACAGTCAAGGTAACAGACTGTTTATCACCCACTGATAAGAGGCTCTAACATCTAAACTGACACCTACACCTGCAACCCCTTCACATACATAAGGAGGGGTCATAGACTGCACTTTATAATAACAAGCATTACGTGATGGACAATTGACTTTGCACCAAAAACTTTTGTTATTATCCAAGAAGATCGAAGAGAAGACAACCACGGAGAGACACTTCTTGTTAGTCCAACACACAGTTTTTGTTTTTTTTAGAAATTCAATGGTCCACAAGTAGGTTTCTGTCAAATGATTAGGATAAGCCCAAGTACATAGGGGGGTGCCTGTTGGGTTTCAGCCTTGGTGAAGACTACATTTTCCCCCATGTCGGTCTAGACACTCTTGACAATTAGAAAATCAAAGATTAGGGAAAAATTCAGTCTTTAGGGGGGACTGTGAAGGTAGACCGGTAGAAATACTGAATTTTCCCCTCACAGTGTTATGTCATTTGTATATACATGTATTTAATGCTATACAAATATATATATCTCTCAGCTTTGTAAATGCTTATGCAGCTGTATAGAATGTCTATATCCTGGTATTGTGTCCAAGATGCTGCGGTGCAGTGTGTCACAAAGGAATGCGTGTATAATGCTTATCAGTTTGCTGGGGAAACAAGACTGTGAACAAAGCCCCCCACCTTTTTATATTATATTTTTATACTTTGTAACTTTTATAAAGCTTGCGTATAATATATGTATATATTTAACTAGTCCAAGATGGCCCCCGTACTCTTATCAATATGACTTTTTCAGGCTAGTGACGTAGAATGGAATGCAACTTCTATCCAATTAAGAATGATATTGTTTGCTATTTGCATGCTTACGCCCCCCTTTCCTTTTTGTATCGAATAAGTACGTGTGTTAATAAAGGAAAAGCCCAGAGGCTGTAATGATTTTGCCACAAAAACACGGCCAAAGGACTTAATACTGGAATCATAAGTCTGTGTTTTGTCCTTAATTATTGTGCGCACCCGTGTTCAAAACAATTCGGAATGACTGACTGAATTCCAGAAAGGACAGGTTTAAGTCCACCTCAACAGACCCACCTTCAACATGGGGCCACTTTTAGTTTTTTCCAGGGCCACTCCAAGTTCCCAATCCGCCCCGCTCCCCTGCACCTAAGATCCCTTTATAGAGGTTAAAAGGAGAATACCAGTGGACTGTCAGGATAATGCTTTTAGAACTAACCTAAAGCCAGACCAGTTAGCTGGCACAGTGGATCTGCATCCACTTTCCTTTACAATTAACTTGTATAATTATTACAGCATTCAAAACTATTTAATAATTAATTGTATTTTTGCATATAACTTATGTTATTTATTACTATTAGGCCCCTTTCACACGAGCGAGTTTTCCGCGCGGGTGCAATGCGTGACGTGAACGCATAGCACCCGCAGTGAATCCTGACCCATTCATTTCTATGGGTCTGTGTACATGAGCGTTTTTTTTCACGCATCACTTCTGTGTTGCGTGAAAAACGCAGCATGTTCTATATTCTGCTTTTTTCACGCAGCCCTGGTCCCATAGAAGTGAATGGGGCTTCAGTGAAAAACGCATTGCATCCTGAAGCAAGTGCGGGTGCAATGCGTTTTTCACTGATGGTTGCTAAGAGATGTTGTTTGTAAACCTTCAGTTTTTTATCACGCGCGTGAAAAACGCATCAAAACGCATCGCACCCGCGCGGAAAAAACTGAACAACTGAACGCAATCGCAGACAAAACTGACTGAACTTGCTTGCAAAATGGTGCGAGTTTTCCTGAACGCACCCTGAACGCATCCGGACCTAATCCGCGACGCTCGTGTGAAAGAGGCCTTAGAGATGAGCGAGCATACTCGTCCGAGCTTGGTACTCGTTCGAGTATTAGGGTACTCGTAAGTACTTGCAGCTCGGACGAGTATCTCGCCATACTCGAGGAAATGGCAACTTCCGCATCGTGCTTTTTTGGCGCCTAAAAACACAGCCAATCACAAGCCAGGAGACTCTGCGTACCACCCAGCATCACGTGGGGCCCTTACATGTCGATAGCAGGGGTTGGCTGGCCTGATCAGGTGACCCAGGAATATACTACCGACTGGCCGCGGTGCTCGTCTCAGATGTCGTCTGGATGTCGTTAGGGATAGAGCTGCTGCCTTTCAGGGACAGTGTTAGGGCCTGCATTTAGTTGTCTGTTAGGCAGGGATCACCCACAAAGAACCCAACAGCCCTTCTAAGGGCTAGAAGACATTTTATTTTATTATTTTTGTCACTTGGCTGCCTGGCACTAGTAGTGCAGCTATCGCCATATCTAACCCTGTTTTTTTTTATTGTTCTATCTCAGTGATACAAATCCATTGCACACAGCACTGTGGAACCATTCTGTGTGTCACAGTTCAGCACTGACTCACTCCAATCCATATATACTGTCCAGGTGACACTTTCTGTACGTCACAAAATACAACCAAGTCATTTGCTACCAATATCATCTACAGCTTGATCCAGAAAACTCTCTGTGCGACATTTGTCTGGGTCGCAGACTAAATAGTCACCGTTAACAGGGTGTCAGTGAGTTCTACCATAGTTCTTGCACGTCACATTCCCAAAAAAACAAAATATAAAAAAAAAAAATTATTTTTTCAGTTGTTTTAGCTCAGTGATACAAATCCATTTTACTCAGCTGCGTGTAACCTTTCTGTGTGTCACAGTTCAGTACATTCGCTCCCATCCGTATATACTGTCCAGGTGACACTTTCTGTACGTCACACAATACAACCAAGTCATTTGCTACCAATATCATCTACCGCTTGATCCAGAAAATTCTCTGTGTGACATTTGTCTGGGTCGCAGACTAAATAGCCACCGTTAATAGGGTGTCAGTCAGTCCTACCATAGTTCCTGCACGTTACGTTCCCAAAAAAACAAAATTTTAAAAAAATATAAAAAACAAAATATTTTAAAAAATTATTTTTTCAGTTGTTTTAGCTCAGTGATACAAATCCATTTTACTCAGCTTTGTGTAACCTTTCTGTGTGTCACAGTTCAGCACATTCGCCCTATTCTACCTATTCAGCACATTCGCCCTATTCTACCATATTTCCTGCACGTCACGTTCCCAAAAAAACAAAATTGTAAAAAAAATATAAAAAAACAAATATAAAAAAAAAATTATTTTTTCAGTTGTTTTAGCTCACTGATACTGTTGAGGTG